>PVIH01023630.1:0-24418 GCA_004025045.1 Sigmodon hispidus | reverse complement strand
TCGTAGTTCATTGCCTCTGCCTCTACGATGTGTAATTCATCTTTTGCCCCTGCCCCTAAACTGACCGTTCTTAGTGATAACTGGTGCTCATTCTCATCATTATCCACCTTAAAGTGATAATCCTTGTCAGCTTTCAGTTCACAACCGAAAAGGTAGTTCTGAGGCCTAAGAGGGCTCATGTCCATATCCATCGAGTCTTTCATGAGGTGGGAAGGCGAACTCCGGCGTTAGAGAAGTCGGACGGAGGAAGCTGCCTGCTGCTCCCGAGAACAGACACGCAGGACGGAATCACGCCAAGGGAAGGTACAAGTACTTTCATATCTTGCTTCTTGGGCACCTGGACTCTGGCCTTCTTTGTCTTTTATCTATGCTTGGAATTTCTGCCTGCCTCTAAGCTGCCTTGCAATAGACCAATGTAAACAGTATATTTACAGCATATAGAAATAACATCCTACATCACTTTCTCTTTTAGAGTTGAAGTAAAAGTAAGAGCTGGGAGGATGGATAGACAGGGCAATGACTGAGAATACTTGGTGCCTTTTTCTAAAGGATGACAGTTGCAACAGTTATGTCAGGAGGCTTTTAAGTATCTCTTAATCTAGCTGTATGGTATCTGATGCCTCTGGCTTTTATATGACCAGAATTTAAGTGCATATAATCACATGGACACATATACATAGTTAAATAACTTCTACTAATGTCACATAGTGCGAATTTATGTGTTATCATTTAAGAATTTCTTGAAGAATTAACATTAAATAGTTTTCTGCAACACTGAATTTAGGTAGCAACAATTTAGGAATCTGAAGCACAATGATTGTGCAATTATTTAGTGAAATTGTGACTGGTTTATGAGTATTCCCAAGTAAATACTTAAATTCAGTCACATATAAAAAGCTAATATTTTTTAAAAAATTTATGTACTTTACCATAAATATTCCCTTATATAAAAATTTTTAAAATTTTCTGCAGTATCTATATAAGCATAGATAATTTTAATTTGTCAATTCTTGTTCAGTCTGACAGTTGGACTTTGTTTTCTGTACTTTATTTCTTCCTAGAAGGACATGATGCTCTAGGCCCCTCTTGTTTTCTTACCTGACATCAGTGTACTCTTAGTTATTTTATCAAATGCTAAAAAACAGTTGTAGGAAGCCAGCATTGGACTCTGAGTTCCATAACTAATTTTCAGAAAACCAGATCAAACCAAAATAATTGAGGTCTACCTAGGTAAAAAGCAATAAAATCAAACTAAAGCATCAAACATCAGAGATATCCTAAGGTGACAATTTTCTATGTATAAATAAAATGTATTTAGTCAGTATGCATTTTCTCTTATTCTTTAAATTTTACAGAGAGTAGCATTTAATAGCCTATATTTTCTGACAACCTAAACTTTATATTCCTATATTTTCATGCTCTATTTTTTGAAACCCAATGTTCCCTGGAGTTGTAGTATTTCTATGAGAATAGCTACTGCCTGGATTAATAAATTTTGGGAAACAAACTTCTAAATCTGTTGATAAATTAATTTCATTTAACTGTATATTTTCGAGATAATGACTGTAGAGGCCATTTGATATTTGATAAGCAATATTTGCATGGTAAGTATAAACAGCTTTTAGAATTTTAATTTAGCTGTGAATTTTTCACAAAACAAACTCTAAAATCTCTGTTCATACAGTAAGTATGGAATTTAAAGTATTTTCAATAACTGTTAATGTCTAAAGCAACATATTTAATTAAAATTTGTCACTGTAGACTATTCATATAAATATATATTCTGTGAGAACATTTGCAGATGAGAATGAGACATCAGTGGCTTGCGTAATATAGATTTCTGTCTCAAATACTATTGGACATTATGATGTCATGTCAAGGTCAGAAAAAACAAACAATGAAAAAGTAATCAGCCTTGAATAGCCCAATCAAAAATGGGGTTCAGAACTAAAAAGGGAATTCTCAGCAAAAGAATTACAAATGGCTGAAAAGCACTTGAAAAAGTGCTCAACTTCTTTAGCCATTAGAGAAATGCAAATCAAAACAATTTTGATGTACCACCTTACACCTGTAAAATTGGCTAAGATAAAAGACACAGATGACACCCTATGCTAGAGAGATTGTGGAGCAAGGGGAACTTCACTCCTTCATTGTTGGTGGGAGTGTAAGCTTGTTCAGGCACTCTGGAATGCAGTATGGTGGATTCTCAGAAAACTGGGAATCAATCTACCCAAGGATCCAGCAATACCACTTCTGAGTGTATACCCTAAAGGCACACATTCACACTCCAAAGGCATTTCTCAACTATGTTCATAGCAACATTAGTCATAGTATCAAGTACTTGGAAACAGCCTAGATGCCTCTTAACTGAAAAATGGATTAACAAACTGTGGTACATCTACACAATGGAGCACTACTCAGCAGTAAGCAAAAAAATGATATCCTAAAATTTGCAGGCAAATGGATGGACTTGGAGAATATCCTCCTGAGCAAGGTATCTCAAACCTAGAAAGATAAGCAGGGGATGTACTCACTCATTAGTGGACTCTACAAAAAAGCAAAAAGCAAAGCATGTCCAAGCTGCAAACCACAACCATTGTGCAGCTTGGGATCTGAAATACCTTGGACTGGCACCTTGAGTGCCACTCCCTCTAGAGGAAAACCTGACTCAGTCTTGATGTTGGGGTGAGGAAACTGGATCTGCCCCGAGTAGATGCTGAACTGAGCAGTATTGGGTTCTTGAGACCTCCTGCCCTTGCTGGGGAGGAGATGTAGAGATTTGGAGAAGAGAGAGTGACTGGAGGGGGTGGAAGGGGGACGGGACCTTGAATATGGATATACACGGATAGAAAATGTGACCTTATTCATAATAAAAAAAGTTCTGCACCTTTTTTTTTAGTGTATTTGTGTTTGACTTGGATTTCTTTGTGTTTGAACTTTCACCATCTCTTATGCTTCTTTTAGCTCTAGACAGGAGTTATAACATTGAGTTCAGTGAGTTCTCTACTTGTAGACCTGAATCTCTCAAACTGAACTACATCAACATCAAATATGGCTCTCCATCTATTAGAAACACTGACCTTGAGAATCCTTAGCCACTATAACTGGATACAACAATGGCATAATCAATATTATAATACATGTTTTGATGTTCATAGTAGCTGCTAATGATTCATAGTGACAATAATTACAGATATTGGTTTATTCTTTTTTTTCATTTATCTGTAGGTTTTCCTCAAAAACATTGTGAAACACATGCCATTTATGAATTATCAATCTGGTGGGGGGTATCTTCAATTTTCAAGTGATTTGATTAATGGACTGTACCAGCTTTATGTGTTTAGATGAATACTGTAAGAGACTGAAATCCATAAAACTGTGTAAATAGGTTGTATCTTTCAAAAAAGTATTTAAAATTTAGTAAAAATAGAAGTCACAATGAACCTGGCAGCATGGAATCCTCTTTGGAGAAGGTGGAGTCTTGAGATTTATAGTTCCACTTGTTCTGAGGCAACAAAAGGTGGAAGTCAGCAAGTACCAGGGTTTCCTACTCAGGGGAATACAGATATCTTCAAAAGCCTTGACATACACATTAATTCAGATAGAACTGGGAAACTTCTCTACTTTAAGCATTCATTTTTTACCCATGAGTTTTATCTTCTCAGCACATTACACAGTTATTTTTTTGAGAATTCTAAGGAAGAATCAGAAATTGGATCAGTTCAAAATAAAAAAAAAAAAGCACAAGGTGTCTTGCCAGCTATCTTATATGATTATAGATTTTATTACATTCTATATTCACAATGCTGAATTAAATTTTACTTCAAAGAAAAAAATATTGTGCTATTTTTGTTGGTGCTCTAGTTTTGTAAGCCAGCAAACTTCATTTTATTTTACTGATGCAGTGTGTTTTGTTTCATCAGGACTACCCTGGGATGTTGAAACAACACATGTGAAAAACAAGGTGAGCAAAGTGATGTGTCTTCTTGGATGTTTTGTACCTTTCTTATTTCATAGGAATGTTTGTGCTGACATTCTTATAAGCAGAGTTGCATCAGCACTATCTGCATATCAATGATCTTACTTTATCAACAAATCACACAGAGCATCTGGTAATACATTGTAACAACACTCCTTTTATTCCTAGTTACAAAGCTAAATTATTAATCAAAATATGTTTGCTTTCATCAGAGGTCAATGACATGTAATTTTATTATTTCAAAAAAACAGAAAAAGCCAATTCCATCTCTGGTTGTATTGACCACAAAACTACTGCATTTCTCATTCTGTATAATCATACTTCATTTTTTCAATTACTGCATACATTTTTGAGACAACCCTCATTATTTTTCTCCACAGTGTGCTAGTTTATCTTCATCATAAACCCCCTTTAAAATCAATTTTAAAATTAGAATTTTAAGTTCATTATATGAGAAAAAGTGAGCAAAAAGTGATGACATAGAGCACATTTCCAATGGCAGAGTATTAAAATTGTAGCTTTTTTTTGAATACCTCTCTGTGCTTGTATGTGTGTGTGTTTAACTATTAGCTTTACCTTACAATACATGGTCAGTTTGAGATTGATGACATTGTTTCTTTAGCAATAATTAATTATTTTTACTTATGCCTGGTAGCCAAGTGTAATAGTGTTTGGTTGTTCTTTTGAAGAGTATGGCAACCCTAACAAATAATTCATTGGGAAGTATTCTATGTATTTTCTTATAAGTTTCATTTAATAATGCTTTCTTTTTTAAGCATATTATCAAACTATGTAGTCTAAAACTTTTAGAACATTAAGTAGCTGTGGCTTTAATGAAAAATGTCTCCTATAGTTTTATGCATTGGAATCCTTTGTCCCAAGTTAGTAGCACTGTTTAGAGAGTTATGAAACTTTAAGATATGTGAATTTGGTAGGGGAAGTATGCATTGTGAGCAGCCTTTGAGGGTTTATAGTCTTGCCCACTTCTGGCTCTTTCCTCTGATTCTTGAGTTCGTTTGAAAGTTGACTTTCCAAATTTCTTCATTCTGCAGATATGTTTCCTTTGCTTTATTGACATACTGCAATTTGGAGGTATAACTAAAATTACCTCTTCAGTTTCTTTAAGTCATGGTGTTTTATCACAAGAGAAATATAATTCATACAGAAGTTTATTTTTAGAAGTGAGATTGCTGTTGTGAAGAACTTGAATCTCTTATTTTCTAAAATAATGTGGAAAACTTTGGACCTTTGAATTGAAAAGCTGATTAGTAAAGATTACTGGATTGTTCTAGTAGAAACCTGAGACACATGATAATAAGAGTAATGAGGACAGTGGAAACCTACATCATAAAGTTGCACAGGAAAGCACAAATTTTTATCAGCATCTGAATTAGTGGCTATCTACATAAAATTTTGACAAGATTCTATTCTTTTGTCTGTGTGTTAAGTATTAAGTCTGAACTTAAAAAGAATGAAATAAACTGTTTGGCATAGGATATTCCAAGACAACATATGTTGAGTTATGATATGGTTATTGATGATTAATCATATAAATGTCTAGAATAAAAGAGAAAAATTTAAAAAAATTAAAAATTGCACAGCTTTCAGAGAAAAAGTACACTAATAAGGTCATTGTTGTTTTGAAAGAATGCAGCATAACAGAGGCCGTAATTGTTAAAGCATTTAGCAATATATAAGTATGGCTGACTACCCTCAACCTAAAGAAAGAATTCACTCTGTTCTAGACTTTATGCAAGTAAGTTTACAACTTTGAAATGAGAAAGCTATAGAGGTTTATTGATTTTATAAAACAACAGCATACAGAAGCTGGTAAGCTAAGACAGTTCACATTCTATTAGAAGCTGAAAACTACACTTGGCAGTGCCATATGTATGACTTTAACGTTAGAAGTATCAAAGGTGCAAGAATGAGGTCGTAGTTTTTCTTCCTGGGTGTTACAGTCATTGAGACCAGACAATAGGTAGCAGATCTGAAGTTACTGTGAGAAAGTCATTGCTTGGAGCAATGGAAGGAAAGACTGTGATGTCATGGAAAGCTAAAGATGCAGAAGATGCCAGAGAGGTAAGACATCAGACAAAAAATGCTACACAAAGAGAATAAAACTGGTCTAATAGAGAGATGAAGGTTTGAGCCAGCAGAGCAGGGTCATTGCACAGTCTGAGCCCTTTTAACTTAAATCACAAGCATCAGATAAGAAGCTACAGAACTGGAAGTTTACCCTTTTGACTTCTGGTTTTCTTTTGGTCCTGCTTATTATCCTCTTTTAGAATGATAGTGTATAGTCTTTAATACTGAATGTCAGGAGTATGCTATTTTTGTTGTTGTTTCTAAGAATGACTCGCAGTTAATAAATTGTCATAAGTCACACAGGAAACTTTAAAGTTTAGGCACTTAAACATTTTTGAGTTTATAAAAGAATAAAAGATTTTTTTTCAATTTGTATTTAATGCATTTTGATTTTCAAGATGGCTGTGAGCCTTCATGGATAAGGAGTTCAATTTTGTACTTAAAAAGAGAAACATTCCCTATATCTTCATACATATTAACATTTGTTTCATACTTGATAGTGATGAGTAAGAGGTTATGAAACTGTTCAGATGGGAAGCATCATTGGAGGAAGAAAGCCACAGACAGGTCTTTGAGGGCTTATGATCATGACTTAAGTATGCTTACTTTTCTCTCTACTTTGTGTCTGGGCTTGAGGCATGGTATCTGAGCCCTGAATCATTCCTAGAAGTTATTAATATCTAGCCATCTGGAGCTCTATTATAAAAGATTCTCTTTTTCTTATATATTCTATTTTTTAATTGTATCTCTGGTCTTAGTACTTTAACATAGTAACAGAAAGTGTAAGCTTCATTTTGATATTATCTTATTATTTTAATGTGTTTCCATGAGGATTTTAATTCCCTGGCTCAAAGTTGAGACACTAAGTGTATTGCCAAGTTTGCTTAAGATTTCAGTATTATATAAAGTTAATAAAATAAAAATACTATAGTTTTACATCTGTAATACTTATTAGTGAGCATTATTAACATTCTTGTTTTCTTTTTCTTTTTCCGCGTTCATTGCTCTACATCTAAAAGTTAAGTTTCAATGCTCTTTAAGTTGGTAATTCAAGTCTTTGTTGTAATTTAATATCAAGTAATGCATATATTAAACTAAGTATAAACATTTATACACACACATATGTGCACATCCAAAGTAATATAAACAGCATGGTAGTATTCACATTAGAATAGACACAGAGAAAAATGAAATCTACTTGAAAAATCATATATAAAATCTCACAGCTACAGTTACCTGATTTTTGACAATAATGCCAGAACGAAAAAACAAACAGATTTTTCCACAGATAGAACTATATGATTATTATTTAAAAATTAGAAAAAATAACATTAGAACATTTGGGAATACTGTGCTTAAATCTTTATTCCAAATGATTCAAGAACCTGCACATGTGCTTTGATACCCTGAAGTCAAAGTAGAGAGTGATCCCTACATTTGAGATATAGAAGAGAATAATTTGAGTAAGTCTATGGACAAGCATAAAATAAGACCAACAATTGATAAATGGAATCCCATGAAACTGATAAGCATAAGTATATATCTATATAGTCTTTACAATAAACATTTTTGTCACTAAAAAGCTAATTTTTAAAATCACCTAGTTTTAAATTGTTTTTATTGCATAATTTGTTATTAAGACATAGACTTCTATTGATTAAAAAATCCTATCATTATATTATTTTTCTTTATTTCTTTATAATGCTTTTACTCTTAAAATATTTATGCTAACACTGTAAACAATAGTTGCAGTCATATTAGTATCTAACTTGTAAATGAATTTTAACTCAGACTTACATCGTAACCTATTATATTCTTTTATTAATTCTTCAGAATTTTATACATGCATATAATACAATGTAATTATATCCACTTGTAGCACGGATTCTGATTGTATTAAAAGATACTCAGAGTCAGATATGGGGGAAAGGCTGAAATATCAGAGAGAGAAAACACTACAGTCAAATCTTACCCAGCTATTTTCCAGCTTCCTTAGCTTCACTCTTGGTCACTTCTCCTAACTGCTGATTTCCTGTTTTGTCTTAAATAACCTTCTTACCCAGCTGTATCCCATCCAGGTTAGGATTAAAGAGGTGAGCTACTCTATTTGGTAGTCAGTCTTGAACTCACAGAAACAGAAAATTCTCTGTCTCTGGAGTTATAAAATTAAGGGTGTAGGTTACCATTCCCAGCCTTTTCCTGTGCTGGGGCTAAAAGTATATGCCATTGAATCTCAGCTGTTTGGCTTTGTACTAAAAGATGAAGAACTTTCTGAGCTTTGTCTGCCTAGTTTTTGACTGAATGTTTATCTCTTGGTATTCCAGGTTTTATTAAATACGTAATATATCACCAAATCCACTCAAATTTCTTTATTTATCCTCTCTTTTTATACCATTACACCTTCTCTAGTATATGTTATTTTTTGCATACCCACTAATTCAAATTATCACTGCCCATATGTGCATGGTTATTGGGTTATTCACACAAGCATTCATCTATTTTAATATTTTCTACTTAATTCTAATCATTCACTAGACTATGTTCTTTGTATTTTGAAAATTGTCAAATATGTTTAATTTTGTGAAAACAATAAATTAAAATGTAATTAGTTTATTACACAGAGCACATTGTATATAATGTAATATATTAAAATATAGCATTTATAAAAGCAAATTAATGAAATAATGTCCTAAGAACATTTCAGATGTTTTGCTAATCATTATTTATATAAATTTTATGACATAAATATGTAACTCTTATAAGTTGAGATGAATCTACAGTAGGTACAGTTTTCTCCATGGGGAAAACCTATTTTTGATTATTCAGAATGATACAAATTGGCAACCACACAGATACTACAGTGAGAAATATTGAGCTTGATAAAATTTGCATTAGAGTAACCAGTATAAAACCCTACTGAGCCATTGAACATAACCTCATTATAGTTTAAGCTTTTCTCCCTCAGAGATAAAGATCACTGTGACACACAAATATGAACATAGAAAATTAAATTAGATAAGAGAGTAGCAGTGACAGTCAAAGACAGTGTAAAGGAGATATGCTATATCTACATCTACCTGAATCAATTGTAGCTCTGCTACACCAGGGAGAGTAAACATTCCCACAGTGCCTCTGATATCACAGCAATGGCATTTGAAGCTGTCAAAGTGAAGCCTTAACTGATCTTAATTTGGAGAATGATATATAGCAGCAGACAGCACTGGATGAAACCTTTGTTTACTTACAACTTTAATAACTTGGGTTATAGACATGAGGAAATTCTATAATCTATCTTTAAGAGACATTTTATTAACCTTTAGCACAACCTTATTTTAATGTTTAGCATATGTATTCTAATTTGAGGCTGTGTGGCAATGTGCCCTTGACAGAGATTAGTGGTTTCTTTATCAGCTGTCACAAGAAAATTCATTGCAACATTAAAACCATTTATGTTTCTCTTTTGTCATAGTATGCTTTATTTGACAACTTATTGAACACAGAATGTAAAAAAGGTGGATTATCTTTACGGTAGGTAGTATAAAAGTTAAATTAGCTACTACTCTATAAACAAACTTAAAATTGATAAGTCATAGATTTACAGACAGAATAATAGCTTTTCTCTGTCACTTTAATATATCACATACTTTAACATGTTTTTCTTAAATGCTATTTATCTTTCTATTAAACTTTCATGTCACTGAAATACTTTCAAAGGCATATAACTTTATAAGTATTAGTGAAAAATATAGTAATGTTTCCCATACAAAAGCCTTAATTCCAACATTTAAATTGCATGCCATACAGAATATATAGCATTTTGATACTAAGAATGGAAAGTATATTATGCTTTTGGAAGTTTGTGCTTAATTGCATTACATGTTACTAGCATTATAAGTAGAATTCATATTTTAAATATACTATAATGAACATTTAATAAAGCAAATGATATTTACTGGGAGTTTGTTTTTAAATTTGGAAAATGAAATACAAAACGGTTGTTTGATGACATCCATAAGAGAATTTACTTAGCAACTGAAGTTAAAACTTTACCAACATGACCACCAATGTGGGTGGGCAGGACCCTGAAAGAAAACTGGACAATTAACATTGTAATATTTTAATTGTCTGACAATTACTCATTCCAATAATTCTTGTAAATATTATGTGTATTTACATATGCAATTTAGAATTCATCCTTGGTCTTGGATCCTACAAATGTTTATAGGGTTAGGAAATGCTGTAATATAAAACCTACTTTCGAGTTTTATATCATTTTATTTTATATTTTTGCCTTTGCAAGGTCCTGGCAATGGAATCAGCAATCCAGGTGCGTTAAGAAAAGCATACTGTAATAGAAAATAATTTCAAATAAATATTAAAGTGCACAGGTAAACTTTGAAATGTTATGACAATTTATCAAAGAGACTGTCTATTGGCCCCTGATTATTCATCCTGAATTTTCTAGGTGAGAGCAATATCTTTTCTGAGTGATCATCTACCACACTACAGGAACTCTATGTTCTATTAAACATCTCTTTGGGATTCTGTGGGTCAGGTCTTACTAACTGCCAGTTTTATAATTTCTCTTATTACAGTAAGTTGACCTTCATAGTTTCATAAAATTTAACTGTATCACCTAGGTTCTATTAATTTTTAGACCTCATTTGGTCCACTGCCATCAGAGACCTCAAATCCCAGAAGCCTGTCCTTTCATCAGCCAGGCTAACAATGCCTAGCTACTGAAGGCTTTCTTAAAGATGCTCATTTACGAAAGAGTATGCTCTGTATCTCCATTTGTGATTTGAGAAAAGTAAAAGAGTTGATGGTTATTACTATAATCTCAAATATTGTTCTAAGTGGTTAGTTTCCTAGAGTTTGTGCTGTGTCTCCAATTCTCTCTTCTGTAAAAGATTACAAACAAGTCAAAGCGAATGATGTTATAACTGTAAACACTGTTCTAACTGCTGTCTTCTGATTTACAGATTGTGTTTACTGCTACAAATCATTATACATAATACAAAACTATTGATTTTTATAAATGACTTTTATTGAAGGCACAATGAGCATGAATCAAAAGATGTTTAGTTTCCAAAGAAATAAAAACTGTTATGATACATCACTGAATGACCTCAAATGATGTTAAGTACTAGGTTTCACACATAGAAGTGTACATTTTTTTTTACTATTTTTCACATTGAAACATGTTGGTCTTCTGTAGTTATGAGGAAAATAACATGTTGTGACTCAATCCTATTATATAAACTGGACAATCTATGATATAGCCATTCTAAGTGGTTTATATTATTCCTCTAAATATCCAGAGAAGTTTCAGCATATTGACAATTGTACAGGCACATTGTCATATGCCTATTGAGTGATTGTTTTCTAAGGATGGTGATAATGACAATATTAAATTCACTTTTATTTTTCTGTTACTTTTAGAATTATTATTTTCTTTGCAGTTTGCACTGCAGTTACTCTCCCCTCGAGTCCACCCAGAGCCTTTCCTCCACCTCCCCTCTCCCCCTGATTTGCTTTTTCTCCTTTTCTTTGGAAAAGAACCAGCCTCTCAGGAATATTCACTGAACATATTATTGCAAGATATAATAAGACTAGGTGCAAACCCTTATATCAAGGCTGGACAAGGCAACCCCATAGGAGCCTAAGGGTCCCAGGAGGAAACAAAATGTCAGAGATACCCACACTCCCTCTGTTAGGAATCCTATGAAAAAATAAGCTAACAATAACATATGTGTCGAGGACCATGGAAAAACCCACGCAGGTTCCATGATTACCAAGATACTATCTGTGAGTCCAGGAGTCCTATTTATGAATGTCTGTAGGCCATAGTTTTCGCTGTTCTTGACCCCTTTGACACCTATATTTCTTCCTTCCTCCCTTTGGCAATGTTCCCCAAGCTCCAAAGAAAGGATCCAATGAAGAACCTCCAATTTGTGTTCTCTCTTCTTCTAATTATTGATGTTGGGTTTTTGCATCTTCTCATACTAGCTGGTGCTTGACATCTCCGTGATGGAAAAAGAGCTTGACACTGATCTATGAGTATTTACAAATAGCATTAGGAATAATTTTACTGATTTTTTTTCTATCACAGTTTCTTGTTTAGGCACTTACAAGGCAGGTAGTGTCAGACGTGGTCTATCTCTATCTCTGTCTCTCTCTCTCGGCTGGGTCTACAATTAGAGCAAATACAGCCATTATTAGATGTCCACTCCTACAAGTCTGGACCTCAATTGTCCCAACACAACTTACAGTAGAGATAGATGTAGGGCACGGTTGGCCCTTGCACAACTTGCTGGAACATTGCATCATGTTCCCCAGCTATTGCATCTGTGCCACTTATGCTAATTAGGCGTCGAGTAGTGACCTATCCGATGTGATCACTGAATATGCTAATGAGGTATTACTTTGGACCTATCACCAACCAAATGCTAATGAGGCCTTACGTTGGGCACCAATCACACGTCCCGGCTTCCCTATATAAGCAGGCTGCATTTCAGGCTCGGGGTCTTCTTTCCACCATTCTCAACTGAGTTGTACTCCAATAAAGTGTCATCCGAGAAGAATCGTGCATGTGGTGACTCGTCATTCTGCAGGCCAGAAAGCAGCTCGCCACAGATAGATTGTAGGTGCAAGTTTCTGTGGCTGGGTTAGTGTCCCAGTCCAACCAATGGAATCCCTTCCTGGTTACACACAATGGCTGAATTAGGCTTTGAATTCTTCATTACTAGGAGTCCTTACTACAGTCACTCTTGTAGATTTCAGGGAGTTTCCACTGGATTTGAGTTTCTTCATTGTCTCCCAAATGCCTTCTCGTGCTAATTGTCTCTCCTCATACTCTTTCTTCTTTTCTTTTCCCCAATCTCATCCATTTTGTATGTACTATATGAGATAATGTATATAATGTAATATTTTGATACCCGTATTGTTTTAATAAAATACTGATTGGCCAGTAGCTAGGCAGGAAGTAAATGTGGGGCAATCAGACTAGGTGAATTCTGGGAAGAAGCAGAGGAAGCAAGATAGTAATGCTGCACTGAGCAAAGTTACCAAACCATGTGGCTAAACATAGATAAGTATTTTGGGTTAATTTATGTGTACGAGCTAGATAGTAGCATTCTTGAGACACTGGCCCACCAGCTTCTATAATATTAAGACTCTGAGTCAGTTATTCAGGAAGTTGCTGCTGGGTAATTGAGAGTTTCTGGTGAGATAGAAACTATGACTCCAGGTTCATATATACATCAGTCCTGCTATGTTTAGCAAACTTTGTTGGCTTGGTTTTCTCCATCCCTTTTGCCTCTTTGAATCATTTAAACTCATTTTTGTAGAGTTCCTTGGGGCTAGAAGTGAGAAATTTGATAGAGACATTTCTTTTAGGACCACATGTTCTATGATCTCTCACTTCCTGAGAATTATCCATCTGTGAATCTCTGTATTTATTCTCGTTTTCCGCAGGAACAACTTCTATGATAATGACTAAGAAAGACACTGATCTATAACCATTGTAGAGTATCATTGGGATTCATTTTGCAACTATATTTCTTTAGCAGAAGAGTCACTTTTTGGTTTTGCCACATGTATCAGACTTCCTCAAGCTCTTGTCCACCAAAGCAGTGTCAGAAATAGGTTCCATCTTATGGATTGGAACTTATTACCAGTCAGATATTTGTTGGTTAGTCCCACAAGTGTTGTGCCACTATTTAACTTGCATATCTTACATGCAGGTCAACATTGTAGGTCTAAAGGTTTACTTTTAGCCTTTGGTAGTGTGCTGAACTCCTTTACTACCAAGAACTATATACTCTGTAGTGGTGAGGGTTCAAAGTATACACTACCTCAACTTCTATATGTTCAGTATGCTCTATATACTTATTATCTTCAGCAATAGGGTTTTAACATCAGTTTGTGGAGAGCAACCAATAAACTTGGAAATAGCTTGATTTGTTTGTAGATTTTTATTTTGAGAAAAAACTCAATTAGATCTATATTGTTCACAAAACAAGCATACTACCCTGATTTTCATAGTGGCTATACATTTTTATATTCCCATAAGCAATGTTCCTCTTATTTCACATTCTCATCAGAATGAGATGTCATTTGTTTTATTGAGTTAGTCCATTCTCACTGGTGAAAGATGAAATTACAAAGTAGTTTTGATTTTTCATTTCCCTGATGACTGAGAATGTTGAACATTTCTTCAAGTGCTTTACAGCCAATTATATTTCCTCTTTTGAAAGCATAGCCTCATCATAATACTTCTTTTTTGATGAGCAGTTTTAAATAGAAGATTTTGACATAATTTTTTTTTCATTTTCCTTGTCTTGCAATTTATTGCACATCATTGGTTTATGAATCTTAATAATTAATTCTAGCTAAGGATGTCAGTAACAAATTTCAGGTTATTTGGAGATTGTGTCTATAACATGTTTTGATGGTTTTGATCCTAGCTACCTTGATTTTCTTATCAGTAATCTCATTAGCTAAGCAAACTGCATTCAATAAATTGTTGAATTTCTCACTGGTTACATTGCTTAATTTTCCCACAATATGGCTGCATAAATGTCAGCTCTCTCAGCCTATCTCTATCCTTAGACATAACTTCTTAATTCAAGGCATCATCCAGAACACTTCAAAAGGATATTCTCAGAGTAGTTTTGAGTACATATAGAATTCAATTTGTTTTATATGCTCTTAGGTCAGTGATTAGTTCAGTTTTCTTTCTTTTTCTGTGATAAACACTATGAACAAAAGGAAGTTAGGAATAAAAAGCTTTATCTTAGATTTATAATTTTAAAATTTATAATACTTCTATGATATAAATTATTTTATTTGAGGCTTATAATTCCCAACATTGAGGGCTATTATGAAGTAACCTGATGTGGAATGTCTTTGTGTATGCTATAAATACCATTAGATAATAAAGGAATTATATTGGCCAATGGCAAAGTAGCCTAGAAGCAGGCAGAAAATACAAGCATAGATTCAAGACAAAAATAGGCAAGAATTAATAGAAATGTGATCCAGCTAACCAAGAAAAAATATAATAAACCCTAAAGATGCACAACTGCACCCCAAAAGAATTAGCTCAACTATGTTCATAGCAGCCTTATTCATAATAGCAAGAACATGGAAACAACCTAGATGGCCCTCAACTGAAGAATGGATTAACAAACTGTGGTATGTCTACACAATGGAGTACTACTCAGCAGTAAGAAAAAAATGATATTCTAAAATTTTCAGGCAAATGGATGGATTTGGAGAATATCCTCCTGCCGAGGTATCACAAACCCAGAAAGATAAGCAGGGGATGTACTCACTCATTAGTGGACTCTAAACAAACATAAGCAAAACACACCCAAGCTGCAAACCACAACCACTGAACAGCTTGGGACCTGAAGCACCTTGGAGCAGCACCTTGGAGCCCATTCTCTCCAGAGGAGCACCTGACCCAGTCTTGATGTTGTGATGATCAATCTGCCTGAATTGAATGCTGAACTAATCCAGCTGGGGACGTTGGGACTTCCTGCCCTTGCTGGGAAAGAAATGAGGAGATCGAGAGAACAGAGAGTGACTGGGAGAGACGGGAAGGGGAAGGGTATTTAAACAAGAGGATATATGGATAAACAATGAGACTTTATTCAAAAATAAAAATGATACTATTATTATTTTAAAGTTCGTACTGTAGAAGTAATTTTGAACTTGATAATGTTTATTTCTAAGATACCTCCCCTTCCAGTGGCAGCCCAGCTTTTTTTAAAAATTTAATTGCTAGGAGGCTATCAATTGTGTTGTGTTAGAAAAATTTAATTAAAACACACAATACACATTGTGTAGGTACTGGCATGTGTTCAATTGTGAGAAATACACACTCAGCAGATGTTTTCTTTCTTTTCTATTCCTCTGTTAAGTCTTAAATATTTATAAGGTCCTAAATATTCATAGGTAATGTTTTACAATTTCTAGCTATTGCTTTTCAGAAAGAAAGGCTATATTTTATTAAAATGTTTTACAGAATAAAATACTATATGCAACTATTAATAATACAATATAGAACTATGTATTCAACATTCAGAAGAAATAAAATGGTCAAAATAGACTTGAATACTATACTCCAATTGTTACATCATTTTTACATTTCTGCTCACTAGTGTCTTATCTTTGTTAGTTTATTTTTATTTTATGTGTGAATTGGCATTTTGCCTGCATGTATCATTGTGTAAGGATGTCAGATCTTGGAATTACAGACAGTTGTTAACTGCCTTGTGGATGCTAGGAATCAAACTCAGGTTCTCCAGAAGAACAGTCAGTGCTCTCAACCTCTGAGACATCTCTCCATCGTGTGCCTTATCTTTTGTACCAGTTTTTATAACTGATATTATTTTCTTATAATTTCAAATAACATTCACAATAAGTTTTAAGGTAATATTATTTAACAATGCTTACTTTTCACTTTTGACTTATGTTCTCATATAAATTGAGTTTCTTTTTTTCATTTGCAAAGAGAATTTATTATTCAAACTTTCCTGTGTTCCTCTAGTGTAAAATTATTTTTACAGTCTGAAAAAAGACAATGATTTACTATTTTACTATTTTTACTAATCTCATTTGAGCAACAGTGAGACAGCTCAATGAAAATTTTTCTGGTTTGCAAGGCTAGAAATCTGATGTTGATCACCATATAAAGAGAACCAAAACTAGAAACAACAAAGCTCTCTCATCTCCACATATTGGCCATGGCCTACAAATCCATAATTACATTACACACACACCACAAATGTTTTCTACAAAATAAATCTCAGTGTCTTTACATCAAATACCATTTCTGGGTTTCATGCTAAAAAAAAAATTGTGTTTTCTCAGTTGGTCAAGGCTAGAGCATATTATTTATTTATTTATTTATCTATTTATTTATTTGTTTGTTTGTTTGTTTTTGGCTCTGGTTTCAGGAACAGAGTGTATATCAATCATGGTCCCTTTTTAACTTTTTGGCTCTAGTTTTTTAGACATGAAACAATTGACTTGAAGCATATATACATATCATTAGTAGATGGTACCAATTTACTTTTAATGTAACTATGCACACATATATTTCCTTCAAAATTGCAAAAAATCAATAATTTAGTATCTTTATTATAACTAAAGGTATTTTCAGGTCAAAACATCTTATGCAAAAGAATATAAAACATCAACTTGATTCACAGTTGCATATATTTAATTCCAAATGAATGCAATGATTTTGTTTGGCTAATATATCATCCTGAGATTATGTCCTAGTCTGAGAAATCACTTTCATTTATTGGTGATTTTTTATTTTCTTAAAATTTATTCTTCTCTCATAAAATACATCTTGGGCACAGATTCCCCTTCCTCTTCTCATTTTCCTCTTCCTCTCCTTTAGATCCAAAGCTCCTCAATTTTCATTCGTAAAAAAGCAGGCCTCTTAGGGATATCAACTAAAAAAGTCAAAACAAGTTACACCTTCATATCTAGAATGGATGAGGAAACATAGTAGAAAGAAAGGTCTCAAGAACAGGCAAAAAATGAAAGCTAGACCCTTCCTTACTGTTAGTGTTAGGGTTAGGGTTATAATATATATAATATAATATATAAGCAGGAGACCTAGATCATATCCATGTAGCCGCCCAGATTGTCAGTACCTTTTCTGTGAACATCTATAAACCCAGGTTAATTGATTCTATGAATTTATTGTTGTGGTGTCCTATACTCCTTTATGTTCTACCATCCTTCCCCTCCTCTTCTGCAGGACTACCTAAGTTTGGTCTAATTTTCTGCTGTGGGTCTCTGAATCTGTTCCCATCAGTTGCTAGATGAAGACTCTTGATCACTATTGGTCTAGGCACTAATAGATGAGAATAGCTGAATATCATTAGAATTCATTTCATTAACATTTTTTTTTTTTATTTTCATGGTTCACCCCATACTAGGTCTCTAGGCTATCTGGCCTCTGGTTCCTGTTCTTCTCCAGTAGTGTCAGACATGAGCTTTTAACCTTATTCCAGTAACAATTTTATTTCTATATTATAAATATTTTAATTTCTATTGTTACTTAGTCCAGGTTATTTTAAAATATAAGGTAAATAGAAAATGTATATCTTGTATTGTTTTAAAATTACTTTACATTATAATATAGAATAAATATGTTGATCAGATCTGTTTTATTATATTTTCTCAAAGCTGCTTAGAAATTATAGTTTTATTGTAAGTAATAATATGCTAACTTTTGCATACCATTTAAAATAATAGACATATTTTGGGTGAAATGGATTTCCCTGTAGAAATAATGATAGATTTTGAGCAGATATTCTAAGATTGGCAAGTAATTGATAATTCCCTTACTGTTATTCTCTGTACATCCCTCTTTTAAGCACCAATAATAGTGTATGAACCAATGAAAGCCTGCTCAGAAAAACTATTGGCATGGATATTTTTAAAGTCTAGAATAACGTTTCCTTTCAGGGACTGAATTTTTAGTTTCATACAAACAGCACTGAGAACAATGTGATTCAGTGGAAATTTTTCAATGAAGCAGAAAGATGTGAAAACTGAAAGACATGCAATTGGTAACAAATTCATAGGTGTAGTGCCCACAGTGCTAATATATCTGCAACTATAGCATGCAGAAGAAGTATACATAATGGATACAGATTAAGTGGCAAGCTCTTTAGTATTTTGAGAAAACTGATGATGATGTTTAATTCAATTACCAGAACACTTATAAGATACTACCAGATACTTTTAAGGGTTAAAAATGGTGATTTATTTAACAATGTATTTCTCCCACAATTATGAATAGTTTACATGATTATATTAATTTAAGTTTTTTTGTTTCATGATGTAGGTAATTCCATGAGATAAATATGAACTCCAAATGACTCAGGGACATAAAAGCCATGAGGATTCAAGTCTAGAATTCCTGATTCCACTCTATGTCAATATTTATTGTCATAGGACAAAATAAGGTATGCTATCAGCAGTAAACAGAAAAACATATAATTACACTATAAACACCCTTAAATATATTTACAGGTATACGCGAGTTCAATGTAACTAAATAATGTTTCCTGTTACTAGGCAATTAAATTTGGAGATATTTCAGTAGACTGTTAAAATCACAATAGATTTAAACTGGGAATATCTAAAAGAAAAAATGGTCACAAATTGCTCATTTCTCTTTTGTTGTTTTAAAGAAAAATATCAATTTAAATAAAAATGTTGGCACTTTCCATATTCAATGATAAGAAAACAAATACATGATTAAATCTTTTGTTACATCTAAAGTTACTCTTACAAGAAAAAAAAATGTTTGGTTTTAAAGTTGAGATTTAAGAAGCATTTTGGGAAATGAGTTTGATACAAAATGGTAGTTTAATAGAATAACTGTGTTCTCTGTAGTCTATTATTTGGTGCCAAAAATCAAGCATGATTATCATTTGACTAAGGTAACACAATAACAATAAAGGGAATTGGGGCACTTAAAAATTAAATGTGCACTCTCTTTAGAATACAACTTCACTCTCCAAGATATTTTCCCAGAACATTGTAGCATATAAGAGTTGAAATATAGCACATGTTTATTGCTACTATATAGCAGAATGCAAAATCAATTTATAAAAGAAAAATATGTTAAGATACAATTGAGAGTCAAATGCATTGCTTCAATTGTTTTTAAGCTACTCTACATTCCCAGATGATTCATCTGTAGAAAATTATTATTTATCAATTATGGACTATTTGTCCATAAAATTCACTAAGGGAGGTTGTTTTTATGTTGGGGCCATTACAACTTTTCATGAGACCATAATTTTGTTAAAAAAATAAATATGTGACTGGAAATATAGTAGGATAGCAATACTTCTTTCTAAAATGAAAAATTAAAACAATAGACAGCAATAAATGATCATAAAAGGGAAAATAAATTGACAAGTTGGTATTATGCTATTTGCTATAAAATGCCAATAGGAAACAGATGAATGATTTTTTAAAAAATAATTGTACCAGAATAATAGTTAATCCATAGAAAGGATTAAGCATAACTGATATGTATAAAATATTAATTAAGCTTTTAATTATTATGCTTACCTAAGGCATTTAGCCATAGAAAGTCATAGTTTACATGACTCTGTTAAAAGACTATATAATATTAGTAATTCAATAGACTAGATGGAGGATAGGTATTATTCATTCCAAAATTGGTCAGAGGAAAATGTAGGAAATAACTACTTCCTGATAAATAGAAATTTCTTCTGGGGCAGTGTAAATATTTTGTAATATGATAAAGTTGATATGTAAAAAAATTATAAGGAAGTAAGAAATGACCCAGTTATATACCAATAAATTATTACTTTTAATTTGGTATATTTGTACTCAAAAGCAAGAATATAAAATTATGTATTTTTTCTAACAAGATTAAATAAGTGGAACAGACTTGAGATCTTTTTTATCAGGCACTAAAGTGTGTCTTTAAAGAATCTGGAAAAAGATTATGTCCAAACCCACAGTACAGAAAATTCAAGGTTTTGGTGTGTCTCATACTATGACTGTATTATAAACTAATGCAGGAGTATAAAGTAGAGCATATGTGAAAACAAAGAACAGATATATCTATGCTGTTGGTAACTGAAAAATGATTAAATTTCAAGGCATAGGTACATTAGAGGATTTGAAGTATCAAAGACAAAAGTGTTGATGAATAATAAATGATAATTAACCAACCATCGGAATAAAATACATTTTCCTTTTTCATATATAGGAAAGCAAAAGTAATACTTAAATATGTGTTGTTACTTCATAACTTTATTTTCATTACAACACATTATCTCATTCAGCAAATACACATTGAAAATTTGTTAAACATGTGACATATTTCCTTTTTATTTCCAGGATCTTCCCACGGATCCAGCAGTACCACTACTGGGTGTATACCCTAAAGATGTGCATACGCACTCCAATGGTATTAGTTCAACTATGTTTATAGCAGCACTTTTCATAATAGCAAGAACCTGGAAACAACCTAGATGCCCCTCAAGAAACTATAGTACATCTACACAATGGAGTATTACTCATCAGTAAGAAAAAAAAATGATATTCTAGAATTTGCAGGCAAATGGATGGATTTGGAGAATGTCCTCCTGAGCGAGGTATCACAAACCTAGAAAGATAAGAATGTATTCACTCATTGGTGGACTCTAAACCAAAAGCAAAAAGCAAAGCATGTCCAAGCTGCAAACCACAACCACTGAACAGCTTGGGATCTGAAGCACCTCGGACTGGTACCTTGGATCTCACTCCCTCCAAGGAACACCTGACTCAGTCTTGACGTTGGGTTGAGGAAAGTGGATCTTCCTAATGTCATTAACTTTTAAAGAATTAATAAGGTCCAATAGTGAGTACAAAGGCGACAACAGGCCTATATCACAGGAAACTTGGTTTCTAACACAAGAAATGGACTATAACTGAAAAAACATTAAATCAGTGGTTAAGGAAGATGCTTTGTGGACTTCAAGGAAAGAGTTATACTGAAGTCATATGACCATGTTCTGAATTTCTAGAATAAACCCATTATTTTTATTTAATTTTTTGTCTTTGACAACACATTGCATGAAATTACTGATTAATTTTAAAGGCATAGGTTTAGAGAATTTGAAGTATCAAAGACAAAAGTGTTGATGAATAATAAATGATAATTAACCAACCATCTGAATAAAATATATTTTCCTTTATTCATATATAGGAAAAGAAATGTAATACTTAAATATGTGTTGTTACTTCACAACTTTATATCATTTAATCCAACTGTTCAATAAATTAATTTAGCATTATTGAATATTGAATTATAAATTAACATTGATTTCAGTTGTATTGTGTCTTATTGACTGTGTAGATTATACATAGTGAATCATTTGAGTTTACATTTAAACATTGTTTAGATAATATCTATAATTGACACTAGCATGTAAGTTGTTCTTAATTTTGTTATTTCCTTTATTAAAATAAACCAATGTGCATTAGGTGCTTTAATCGTGCTTGCAACAAGATATTCAACTAATTTACCTTAAGGGAGAAAGGTTTTAACATGCTACAGTTTGAGAATACAATCTGTCATGGTGGGAAAGGACCAAGTTTATGGCATTTGGTCACATTACATCTGCAAACAGGAAGCAGAGACTGTTCCTCCTTTGTTACTTTCTCCTTTCTTTTTATTAATTTATTCTTTTGTTATACAGTA
Source organism: Sigmodon hispidus (assembly GCA_004025045.1). Taxonomy (NCBI): domain Eukaryota; kingdom Metazoa; phylum Chordata; class Mammalia; order Rodentia; family Cricetidae; genus Sigmodon; species Sigmodon hispidus. The sequence continues at coordinate 2,084 of PVIH01023630.1, read as the reverse complement.
CAACCCATCAACAGGTCCCCCTCCCTCCCTTCTTGCCAATCCACTGCCCACTTCTTCTCTAGCCCAGATTTTAAGTTCCTTTATTTCTTTTCTAAAAAGAGCAGGGCTCCCAATGAAATAAATTAACCTTCACATAAAAAGATATAGTAAAATAAGGCACAAATCCTAATATCAAAGCAGAACCAGGAAGTCATTGATTGGTCACTCCCACAATTTTGAACCACCTTTGCCCCAGTGTATCTTGCATATAGGACAGGTTGGGGGTAGTTTTGTGACTGCAGTGGTGCCCATGTTCCACCACTTGGATCCTTGCATAGTTGCCAAATATGGCTGATTCAAGCTCCATTCTTTGGGTCACTTCCACATGTTCTAGGAAGTTTTCACTGCATTATGTTTTCACCAAATGCCTTATATTCCAGTTGTCATTTTCTGTACTCTTTCCCTCTTCTCTGTCTCCCACAAACTCCTGATTGCTCCTCTTCCCATCTCCACCCACCTCCAGTCTATACACATAATTTATTTTCTATTTGCAAGGAGATATATGTGTCAATTATTTAGGATGTCTCCTATTTAAAATGATGACTTCTTACTGAAAAAGTTTATTTGAATCTATCATTCATTAAATTGCATACTGAGAATTACTAATTAATAAATAGAAAATATTTAAGAAAATTATTTATTGTATTGATAGTTTGTTGGAATGTCAGGTGGTGGGTTATCTGTAGCCTAGAATCTCTGAGAATTCTTTAATCTTTTATATTTCAAGCTGTTTGTGATTTCCTGATTCTCCTGTATTTATATTTCTTTGCAAATTTCTCTCACTATGCTTGGAAAGTATATTATTTTCAATATATTATAAAATTGTACATAACATTTATTTTTGATGTATATATTTATTTATATTTATATAAATATATGTACATATAACATTTTAACATTTAGGTTGACATTATCATGTATTTTCTGAATGAATAAATACAATTGAAAAGCAATGAAATTTATTATTGAAAGAAATGTAAACAATAAAGTAAAAAATTTTAAATAATGATAAAATAGTTTCAAAATCATAATTTTATTTATTACTAGTATGTTTATGTAATAAAGCTAATATTTTACTCAAACATATTAATTTATATTTATGCATTCTTGTGTGCTTGTCTATAAAAACCTTTATATACTGTCTTATTTAATAATATTAGATTTCATTTCAAACATTAATCAATTGTAGTGAGGCTAATTAATTACTTGTTACATAAATTAGAATATTATTCTTCTGAAATGAACATGCACACTTGCAATTGATTCACTGACAGCATGAGGGCATCCTAAGATCACAGATCACTCATTTTTAAGTCACCTTTACTAGAATTTGAATATTTATCTCTGGTATGTCTTACTGGTAATTAAGAATGCTATTCTTTTATAGCTGAGTGAAAACTTATTGTTGTTACTGTAAAACAGATTTTATGTGATGGAATGTATTTCTATTCAAAATATTTTGCTGCTCTTTTCTTTTAAATTTTCTACATGATATAAATGAAATGTATAATTCAGTTTCTGAATTTCTCGTTCAAAATAAAGGTGCATCTTCTGAATATGAGATACTTTCTTGGTATCTTCTCCTTGTCCTTCTTTTGACTTTAAACCTGGAATAAAACCTGTACATATTGAAAGCTAGAATCTGAAAAGTCCAGACAATAAGTGTGGGGCTTAGGTTCTTAAAGATTTTTTTGTAAGTTTAGTACTTACAATGGCTAGATTTAAATAAATTACCAATCATTGTAAAATACAGTGTTATGCCTACTTTTCTGATATTTAAACAAAAACAATTATTGTGTTACATAAAATAGAATAATGTTTGTTTTGAAAAGCACATATAAGTGGCTTTTTATTGCTTAAAATTATATTATTTGCGTTAAAATATTATAAAATTATCATAATATTGATATTTATGTAAAAGTATTAAATATACTTGGGATATAGAAATTCTTTATATCTTAAAATGTTAGATCATATGTTCTTTTGTTCATTAATGTACTAATTATAAAAAAGGGAAGAAAACTTTTATTATATGAGTTGTGAAT
>PVIH01023629.1:0-24401 GCA_004025045.1 Sigmodon hispidus | reverse complement strand
AAAAAAAAAAAAAAAAAAAAAAAAAAAAAAAAAAAAAAAAAAAAAAAAAAAAAAAAAAGAAGTGACACACACTTCAAAAGTCAAATATATCTGCACCTCAACTTAGCCAATCTTCCTCAAAGAATTTTTACTTTTGTACATGGGCCAAAGACCGTAGGATGAGAATATGCAGCATCTCTAACTACATTTTGTGTCTGAGGAAGTCCTGCCTATCACTGCTCAATTCCCCTTTCACTTTCAGCCAAACACACTGAAGTTTTAGTAACACTATTCAAATATATTGTGATCTGAAAAAAATTTTCAATACATTTATTTTATTTAAGGGAGAGGTGCTATGTGCACATGTGGAGGCCCAAAGATAACTTTCTCTTCTTCTACAATGTGTGTCCCAGAGAACAAATTCAGCTTGTCAGACTCCCCGGCAGGCACCACCTGCTGTGCCATCTATTCTAATTTTAACCTGTTTTTCTCTCTGACTCCAGATCCTTACAGTCTTCCTTAGAAGTAGGTCCCCTGACCCAGAAATATTTACCTCTACAGTTTTGTTTTTTGTTTGTTTGTTTTTCTTAAGCTACAGAAATAAATCATATTCACACACTGGAGTGAACTCAACAGTTTTTATTCTTATAATTGAAACCTGCAGAAGACCTCAACACATAAAGAGTTTAAGTCTTTAAAAGGAATGCATGGATGTATGACAGTTTTTGCAGAGCTGAGATAGGGCATTGTAGCATTTGGGATTGGAGGAAGATTGCCTCTGCAGATAACATCTTCAGGGTGAGGAGAGACACCTGATCCGGAAGATTCAATCTCTCCTACTTCTGGGTGTACACAGCTCTGAAAGAGGCTGTTAAACCAGAAATCAAGGACCCTAACTTCAGTTTAGGAGGTAAGAGGTAAGCTTGAGAACCTTCATTTCCAATATGATTCCTATTGAAGAAACTGCTGGGTCAGCCCCATAGTGAGAACCACAGAGTGAGAATATTAGGACACACTGCCACCGATGTCAATAAGGAGGTACAATGTTAGTTAGACAGTTTTTTTTCTAGATCATGAGAACAGAAAGCCTCATCTAGTTCAGAAAATTGATCAAGTTATCTTGCTTGTTAGTTTACCATAGTCCAAAAGATTCTATCTTGCAGTATTCAAGATATCATTACCATATAATGTGAAAACATAATTATGGATGAGGAAGGAGAAAACTTACAGGCAAGAAAAGTTTCAAGAAATCTAAAAAAATAATAGCTTAAGATTTAAAAAATAATAATCCAAGGAAACTATTATAAAATGGTCACAGATGAAAAGTAATTTTGATTACTAGATCAAATAGATTAAATTTCATAATATAGAAATACTAAAATGCCAAAAACATACAGGACACCTCTGAGAGCTGCATGCAAGCTAGAAGCAATTTTAGAAGTAAAAAAGTGAACATCAAAGAAAGATCTTTTTAATTCTGAGCTATAATAACATTTTCACTTTTAGATTTTAAATGGGGAACTCCAACAGAGACCATTTGAGTAAAATTAAAAACAAATTTACTATTATATAAATTTTTATATGTAATTTTCAGAAGTTTACTTAAAATAGAAATAATATCAGACAGATAATATAGACTTTTATTTGCAACCTCAGGATTTGAGAGAGAGAGAGAGCGAGAGAGAGAGAGAGAGAGAGAGAGAGAGAGAGAGAGAGAGAGAGAGAGAGAGAGAGAGTTAAATAGCCCTCCCACTAGTCATCCTGGGGTTGAAGCCAGAATATCATTTGTTTTAATGCTTGACCACTGAGCTCCAATTCTAATCTTTCCAAAGTTTCTTGAAAGATGTGTTTGGTTTCAGATTTTTTCTCACTCAGTTTTATATCAAGCCGTAACAATCTACCATTAGAAAGTTTAAAATTACTTATTTAAATGGGTAAAATCTCATCAAATTCTGCTACCAGGTCTAATATTTGCAATGTTGTTATTATTGTCCTATAGTTTAAAAACCTTGTGTTGAAGTTGAGCGTACATCAAAATTATCTACAGAGACTAGAAATCAGTGGATTCAAACCCCAGATCACCAGGTCAGAAGTGGACCTAATAATGTACATTTCCAACACAATCCCTCCTGGAGATCCTGCTGTTTTAGCACTATGCTGAGGGCCACCCTTCAGATACTGTGGCCTAGGAACTATTACTCCCTGTATCTAGGTACTCATAAAATGAAAAACCATGTTTTTTAAAAAAAAATTATTTTTAATTGATCCACAATTATTTGCATGTCTGGGGTATAGTATTTTGATCAAATTGGGATGTTTAACATTCCTGTCCTTGTATGCATCTATCAATTCCTTGTAGTAAAATATATTTATATGTATATATATTTAGCTGTTTTTGACTGTATAATATTGATGATTGTAGATGCCACCCTCCTGTGCAGTAGAACTCAATAGTCTACTCCTGGCACCTGACTGATCTGTTTTCTTTCTTTTTCTCTGTCCTCTTCAGTGTCTGGTAACCACTCTCTGCTCTTTACTCACCTGTGACCAGTTGTTTTAAATCCCCATATGAGTAAGGAGAGTGTTCTCGTAATAGGTCTAACTTATTTCACTTAGAGTTATACTCTCCAAGTTCACCCACATTGTGAATGAAAGAATTTCTAGTTTTCTACCATCTATATTTACCACATTTCCCTCACTCATTTCCCCACTGATAGACTTGATGGCTACTGTTAAGTATGTATGCTCCAGTAAATACTGGAGTGTTAAAATGAGAAAAACAGTTTTGAACCCATGATTCTGTTTCCAGCTGCACATCTGTTTAACTGTGATGCTATGTCATTGTTTTGTTGTTCACAGCCATGACAATTATATTCTGTCTACTCCTTTTTATATTTAAAAAAAGATTGATGAGTAGCACAGAATTAAATCTAGTCTTTAAGGTTTCATGTTTTCCTCACTCAATATTGCCACTTGAGATTTGTTCAAGGAACTATGAGGAAAGAATTTGTGTTCAAACAATGTATTTTGAAATTGTAATTTAGTTTAAATTTTTTAAAATATGAATCCTTTTATTATGCTAAATTACACTTGGGAGAATATTGGACTATATGTTCTTTCATACAATTATATGCATTTGGTAACTACACTTATTTGTTTTGTTGTAAATGAGTAAGAAAAATGTTTTATTAATAAAGTCATATTTTTATTCATGCATCTCCTTGTTCAGACTCCCTTCCCCCTCCTGGCCCTCCCAGTCACTCACACTTCTCTCCATTAGTTTATCTCCTCCCCAGAAAGTGAAGGAGGCCCCAAGGTCCCAAGGTGGCTTAGTTCATCATCTACTCCAGGCAGATCCACTTTCCCCATTCCAACAAGACTGGGTCAGGTGTTCCTCTTCAGGGAATGGGCTCCAAGGTGCCAGTACAAGGTATTTCAGATCCCAGAATGTTCATTGGTTGTGGTTTGCTGCTTGGACATGCTTGGCTTTTTTTTTTTAAGTCCACTAATGGGTGAGTTCATCCCCTGCTTTATCTTTCTGGGTTTGTGATACCTGGCTCAGGAGGATAGTCTCCAAATCTTTCTATTTGCTTGCAAATTTTAGGGTATCATTTTTTTTCTCACTGCTGAGTAGTACTCCATTGTGTAGATGTACCACAGTTTGTTAATCCATTCTTCAGTTGAGGGGCTTCTAGGTTGTTTCCAGGTTGCTCCTAAGAAAATACTTGAATTATTGGAACACTCCTCCATTGTTGGTGGGAGTGTAAGCTTGTTCAGCCACTCTGGAATGCAGTAGAGTGGTTTCTCAGAAAGCTGAGAATCAATCTCCCCAAGGATCCAGCAATACCACTTCTGGGTGTGTACCCTAAAGACTCACAGTTGTACTTGAAGGCATTAGCTCAACTATGCTCATAGCAGCATTATTCCTAACAGCAAGAACCTGAAAGCAACCTAGATGCCCTTAAACTGGAGAATGGATTAGCAAACTGTGGTACATCTACACAATGGAGTACTACTCAGTAGTAACAAAAAATGATATCCTAAAATTTGCAGGCAAATGGATGGATTTGGAGAATATCCTCCTGAGCAAGGTATCTCAAACCCAGAAAGATAAGCAGGGGATTTATTCACTCATTAGTGGACTCTAACCAAAAAAGCAAAAAGCAAAGCATGTTCAAGCTGAAAACCACAACCCCTGAACAGCTTTAGGTCTTAAACACCTTGAAGTGGCACCTTGGATGCCACTCCCTCTAGAGGAACACCTGACTCGGTCTTGATGTTGGGAGGAGGTCATTAGATCTGCCAGCAGTGGATGCTGAACTGAGCAATATTGGGTCCTTGGGACCTCCTGCCCATGCTGGGGAGGAGATGGGGAGGTGTGGAGAAGAGAGAGTGACTGGAGAGGGTGGGAGGGGGAAGGAACCTTGCATAAGGATATACACAGATAGAAAATGTGACTTTATTCATAATAAAAAAAAGAAAGAGAAAAAAAGAAAGAGATTGACTGTAACCTAGTTTAAAATTTTTACTTAAATTTTTTTTTATTAAAGATAAATTTAAAATTTAGTCCTAAAAGTCTGTAGGAAAAACTTTCTGTAATTCAATGTGAGATATTATGTTTCATAAACTATTATTTAAAAACTTCACATGATAGAAAAATGCTACTGTTTATGCTAGGCACAGAATGCAAGCAATTTTATGTACTTATTTCAATGATGGAACCCATAATTTCTTTACATTCATGGGAGACACCCCAAATTTCATACCTAGTAAAAGAAAGTTAAAAGAGAGTACAGAAGCTTTGTATGAATATTTTCTTTTTGTTATTTTGTTTTGAAATTTTTTAGCAGCCTAGATACTTGCATATGCTCAGGATGACTAAAAAAATTGCTTTTTACATGCTTATTTTTAAACGTTTCACAGCATAATATTAGATATAAAAATGTTGAAGAATAAAACTTAGATCTGTAAACTACATTTCCTGTTTTTAACATTTTGTTTCTTTTTTTATTATTCTTCATACCTGCATACATACAGTTTTTTTCTAAACTATTAAAAAAAGTCTGTATATTGAGGTGAAAGATAACTGCATCAGCAGTTTGTTGAGCATTGTCACATTCCTCTTTAGGATGGTCTGTTCCATTTTGCAGCTACAACAAAAAGACTTCTTTTAAAAGGGTGAATAGTAGGTATCCTGCTGTGTACAACTTTTGATTTTGCTTTTTGAGTTTTGCCAATTTAATGAGAAAAATTGTATTTCTTACATTTTTCTAAAGGATGAAACTGGACATTTTTACAGGCCTGTTATTTCTGATATTTTGTGAGTTTTTATTCTTATCATTCATTGCCTATTTTCTGTAGGATTTTATATTCTGCAATATTGGAAAGTTTGTTATATGTGATAAAAAGAAAATGTACTTTAATATGTTTTCAAATACTTTATCCCATTTTTTGGTTGTCTTTGCTTATGGTGTATATGTCATACAAGTAATTTAATTGAATTTTTTTTAAAACTAAGGATTGAACTCAAGGTAAGGATTGAACTCAAGGTGCTACTCATGGTGGACAACCAGTCCTACCACACATCTATACCCTCAGCTTATCATTTTAACTTTAAATCTTTTCATTAAATTTTAATGTATTTATTTAGAGTGGTGTGTGTGTATGTATGTGTGTGTGTGACATACATGCATGCAGGTATATCATAAGGCATATGTAGACGTCAGAGGACAACATTCAGAAATTGGTTTCCTCCTTCCACTGCATGGGATCTGGGGATCAAATTCAGATTGGTAGACTTGGTGGCAAGTGCCTTTAGCTGTTTAAACATTTGCCAGTCCATGATTTTAGTTCCTAAAAGGTAAAATTGATTTTTTAAATGTGGGATACTCACATTTTGATCCTTCACAGAGTAAAGAAAAACAATTATCCTTTAGTCTTTTTTTTATATCTGAATTTTAAAGTTCTCTTTAACAAATGTTTCCTTTTTTTTAAACCACAGATTATAGAAGAATTTATCCTTAATGGTAATACTTTTAAAGTTGCATTTTACTCATTATTTGTTAAGGTAGCAGGAAATAAATTAGCATGTAACAAGATATGATATTGCAGCCTAGAAACAATAAGTACTTCTAAAGTATTTTGTGTCCTTTTCACTGGTAAACAGTTTCATATGGAAACATGAAATTTATAATGGCCAACATCATTGTCCATTTGGAGGTTAGATACATCAATTTTATTATAACTGGAATGTTCATGTCATAGGGTTTCTATTGCTGAGATAAAACATCCTGATCAAAAGTGGTTTAGGGAAAGGAGATTTTATTTCAGTTTACCAGTCCATGTTGCAGTCTCTCATGAAAGATCTTGAGGACAGGGACTCAAGTAGGCAGGAACTGAATCATTGGGGAGTACTGTTCCTCAGGGTTTGCTCAGTCTACTTTCCTGTAACACCTAGGACTACCTATGCAGGCTTGACACCACCCCAAGTAAACTGGGCTAGCCCATCAGTAATCATGAAAGTACACCATAGGCTTGCCCAAAGGCCAGTCTAGTTCAGCATTATTTCAATTGAGCGTCCCTCTTTCAAACTGGTTCTAGCTTGTGTCAAGTTGACAAAATCTAGCCAGCACAGCCTACTAGTGGATAATGTCTGTTTGTGCTTAACACATGCACAGAGAATGTCATGGAGAACATAATGGATGCCTTTTTGTATTAAAACAAAAGAAATTTTACTCTGAACTGCTAATTAAAAGTATAAATATTTATAGAATTGAGAAAAAACTTCATTTAATTAGAACAAGTGTCTCAGTCTGTATTGTAAAATTTTGCATTAATTTAAAATTGAAAGAAAAAATACATCCATACTCCTATAGTATTTCTTCTTTATTCCTGCTTTTGTCAGGTATATGGTCACAGCAACCAAGCAAGTAAATAATATAGCTTCATGACATGATGCTGTCACTGGTTCCTCCAGAATGCAATCCTCCTTCCCTGTTAGAACAATATTATTTTATTCATCTACTTTGTGTGTATCAGTTTTCTGTATGAATATATGTATATATATATGCCTTTGATAAAACCATGGTCTCATCTTCTTTTTTAGTTAACTTTGTGTCCTGAGTGTGGGGGTTTGGATAAGAATGACCCCACAGGCTCATATATTTGAATGCATAATCATCAGGGAGTGGTGCAGTAGATGTGCCCTTGCTAGAGAAATTATGTCACCTGAGGTTTTAAATGCTCACATCAGGCCCAGTGTCTCTCTCTCTCTTTTCTGCCTGCCAATCCAGATGTAGAACTCTCAGCTACTTCTCCAGCACCATATCTGCCTGTGTGCTGGCATGGTTCTCACCTTGATAGGAAGGGGCTAAATCTCTGAATTTAGGAAAGCCCCTGAGTTGCCGTGGTCATGGTGTCCTTTCACAGCAGCAGAACATTGACTAACACAGTGGAGTTTTCCCAAATTAAAAGAGTGCTCACATTCACTATTTTCAGTAGCTGTTATTGTGCTAGCTCCACAAAGCTGGCTTAGCATACTTACTAAACACTCCCTCCAATCTGACAACAGTCTATATGTGTGCTAATTTTCACTCTTGGTCAGGTTGAAAACAGTTTTTTGTTTTTTTTTTTAATTTTAGCTGCCCAGTCTTCTAAAAAAATAAAAATATATCCAAATTCTCTACTAACTACTCTCTTGTGTAGTATCTTTGGAATTTGAATATAATTCTGATTTTCTATCAGCTATGGTGTCATGGATGACTTGAGTTGCATCTGACTTCCTGTTTTCTGTTTTTGTCATTTTGTTGGCCAGACTTGACAACTTAAGCCTCCCTGAAGTTTCTCAGAAGCGCAGGACCTTTTTCTGGCCACATGTTCCATCTTTTTGTAACTGCCTTCCCTCAATCGCCTCCGACAGATCACATTGGAATTATAATCTTTCAGAGCTCATTTCTTTGTTAACTATCCACTATTCTTGATCAAGCATGTTACTGTTTTAAAATAACTTCCAGGTAATTCTGACATCTATTAATTTTTGAGAATGACTGATCTGTAAAATTTCTGCTCAGTAAAAATATGTGAACAACACATTTAATTAAATTTTATGTTTTTAAAATAAAATAAATTAAAATAATGTCATTTCCTTAACTTAATCCCCAACATCATTTCAAATTATAAGTGATATAATAATCATTTATGACATATTTTATAATGCCTTTTAGGATAATGTCTTCAAAATCCTTTGTGCATTATGTTTATAACTCACTTGAAATTTTGGTTTTAAAATTTCCACAGAGATATCTGATCAATATTCAAATTATCTATACAGTAATAAATATAGAATTACATACCAAATTTGATTTGAATATTTTTGACATTTTTCTAGTAAGCAAAGGAATTAGTTTTAGGTTAAAAACATAAATTAATTAAAATGAGATGAAATAAGCAATTTAATTTATTAGTTACAGTAACTTTGCTTCAAGTGAGCTGTAGATATATATGCTCATGTTTGTTTTATCAGGATTTTTACCCATGGTCATTGGAATGTGTAATAAGTTTTAGCTTAAAAAATGACATTATGATTCATACAAGAAAAGTAAAACCAAGAAATAGAAAACATATTTGCTTCACTGTTGAAAATAAATCAGTTTAAATCTTCCCCTCTTGGGAGGAAGAGGTATGTTTGTTTCTTGCCTTCTGACTTTTGCTATTGCCAAGACGGCTTCCTTTATATTTTCCGGGGATTTTCTGGAAGATAAATAAAATGGTAGATGATAGCAGAGCCGAAAAAGAATAGAGTAATCTTGAGTGCATTTGAATGTTTGCTTTCCTATGAGTAGCTCTGTTTAGAGAGTCTTGGGAAGTGTGACTTTGTTAGGGAAAGTGTGTAGGGTTTTTGTTATTGTTGTTTGGTTTTTTGTTTTATCTTTGGGGGCCTGCCACCCAGCTCCCAGAGAAATACATGAAGACTTACAAACTTATGAATGCTCAGCCTTAGCTTGACTTGTTTCTACACAGTTTTTTCTAACTTAAATTATCCCATTTCTCTTTATGTTTTGTGTGTGGACTTTTACCTTTCTTCATTCTATACGTATTTCCTTCCTATTCAATGGCTGGCTGTGTGGCTGAAGGGCTGGCCTCTGGCATCCTCCCCTCCTTCTCCTTTTCTTGCTCTTTGCTTTTTTTCCTCTCTTGAGCCTAGATTTTTCCTCCTATTTTTTTTTTTTTTTTTTTGGTCTGGCAGCCTTGTATATTTCTTTCCAGCCTACCTATTGACCATTCAACTCTTTATTAGACCAAATGGGTGTTTTAGACAATAAAGAAACACAGACGTGTGGATATATGTTAAATATTTAATAAATCCTGGGATATTAGAAAGACCACCCAGTCAAGTCCTAACAGACAGCTCAGGAAATCCTTGATCCTTGAATACAAGATAAACAGCTGAGTCAATCACACACACTTTTAATCCCAACACAGGAAAAGTAGGTAGTGGTGATCAATATCCTTTGTCCCATAACTCCAGAGACAGAACTTCTTCTGTTTCTGTGAGTTCAAGGCTACACGCCTTTAATCCTAACCTGCATGGGATATGGGATATAAGGGCTGGTAGAATCCAGACAAAACAGAAGTGACTGGCAGAAGCAACAAGGCAGAAGTAACCAGAAGCAAGGCTAAGCAAGTTGCAAGACAGCCAGGCGAGAATTGACTGTGGTGCTTCCTCTCTCTGATATTTCAGCCTTCCCCCAATATTTGGCTCTGAGTCTCATTCGTGGTACTAAACAGCTGTTCAGAATCACACAAATAAAACATAAAAGAATGCAACACATCTTTGCATCATTAAACAATATTCCACAGCATAAACAAAATGTAACACATCTTAAACTAATATTCCCCAACAGAAGTGTGTCTCTGTAGGCTGGCTTTGAGATCTTAAAGGCATTCCCAGTGTTCATTCTCTGACTCAACTTTATGGTTCAAGATGTTAGCTCTTAGCATGCTGCCTGATGCTTTTCCATCATGATAAAGTCTTCTCCTTTTAGAACTCTAAGTGAAATAAATTCTTCCTTCTGTAAGTTGCCTTGGAAATGTTTTGTCACAGCGACAGAAAAGTAACAAATACACTTAGGTAAGAGTGGCACATTGGGTTGTAATGCTTTGGAATTCAAATGAGAAAATACACAAATAATGAATCATGGTAGTGAAGCAGACTTTGTGGGACATTGCTTTAAGAGAGAATACACACTTGGAATGAACTATTTACTTGTTTAAATTAATGAGGGAGAATCAAGTGTGTAAAATGGAAGAAACAAAATAGAGAAGTTAACTTACACATATGATATATACATAAATATAATTCATACATCATAGATTGTCTTTTATAGGGAATATTGTGCTAAATTTACACTTTGAAAATCTTCAGTTATGTTCTTTAATGGATCTTGGAATTTTTGAATCAGATACAGTCAGATTAGTGATTTTCCTTTCTCTTGATGTTCCAGTCCAGTGGTTTCTTCTTTTCATACATTGTCCCTCATCTCCAGGAATCTACATTAGTTATCTACGTAGCACCAATTTTCATCTTTATTTCCTTGTGTATTGATTACTTTTTCCTATACATTTCTCCTGTGTGAAAATAAGAACTATGAAGTCAGGGGTGTAAGTGTCATATACATTACTGTATTGAAATATTACTGGTGGTGAAAAATAATTTTCTTAAAAGAGTATGTGATAAGTAGAAAGCTATACATGCTATATGAATGGAATGTATAGAGTTTAGAATTTTTTTAAAGATCTGCAGAGATGCTGAGTGCTATAAATTATAATGGAAATGGAAATTGTGTTAAGAACAAAGGATTCTGTGTTGAGTTTGAAAGGTCTGGGGATTTTTTTTTTTAACTGACTCCACAGACCAAAAAACAAAAACAAAATCAAGCAAACAAAAAAGCAAAAAACAACTAAATAAATAAACTAAACAACAAAGGAAACTTCAACTTGAATAGTAAAAGATATTGCTATATGGATTTTTAGATGTTAGAATGTTAAGACAATATATTTCTGTCCTTTTCTGTTGTTGTTAAGTTTTCAAATCTGGTTTGTGATATAGGGCTGAAGCACTTGTAGGAAACTATATTGGTGATATTCAAGGGACTAGCTAGAGAAAATTAGGCTAAGAAGTGAGCCATCCAAAAGGCACTTCAATTGGCGGTTCTAAGAGGTTAGAACAGTGTCAGGCTGGCTTCTAATACCAGTGGCTGCTGCCCTGGATGAACTTATGACATCTGAGCCTGGCATCTTCCTGATACCTATCTCTGTCTTTCAATGACTAATGATAGTGCTGTCTCACTATTAGAGGAGCTGGAGGGACAAAAAAATGTATGCAGTGTGGCTTTCATTGCTTCTTCAGGAGTTCACAGATCTAATTATTGTTAATAAACAACACCAGAACCTTAAACATAGTCAGAGGACTGAGACTTTTTTTCTCTTTCTACTGTCAATGTATCGTTTTCAGAGGAAGTAGTCTCTATAAATGAGTATTGCAAACAATGTTGTTTGGTTTAGTATGTCTTAGCCTTTATTGTCTGTCTTTGATACAATCTGTCATTTGTACCATAGACCAAATGGTTAACTTCTTTTCAGTAAGGGACACTGAGAAGGAAGCCCCACTTTCCATTTTTAGAAATGAATGCCTCTGTTTCACAGTTATTAGACATGCATTTAGGACCTCACTTGTATATTTCCTTTTAATTATAAAAATATTATATACTTTGCACACTTTTGCCACTCTCTCTTTCCCAATGAACAAAACTAGTTTCTAGTTCTGTGTCAAAACAAAAAACAAAAACAAAAACAAAAAACAAGTAAGCAGAATTACAGTAATATTTCCATTCTATACATTTATACAGTTAACGCAAATGGTATTTTTAGCATATATTTTATTATTAAAATTTAAAATTTCATTTGAGTACTGTATTTGCATCTTTTATATACCTTCTTTTCCCCCCTCCATCTCTTCCAATGCTCCCCACTCCTTCTCAGCTTCACGATGTCTTCTTTATTATTGCTGTATGTATATATACACATATGTGTATATAAAAACAATTTGCTGAGTTCATGTAGTAGCGCTTATATGTGTATGTGTTTAGGGTTGACCGCTTGGCATTGGATAACAAATCAGGGGTTCGTACCTGCAGAAGACTGATTTTCCTTTTTACCAGCCATTAATTGTATGTAGCTATTATTCTAGAAGTAGGGCATTTTGAGATGTTGCCTACTTTGTGAAGGTCTTGTTTAGGCAGCAGTATCATTAAGATTTTATGAATGCAGCTTCCTTCCTGTCATAGATACAGAACACTATCTTGTAACAGATACCCTGGTTCTCTGCCTTTTATACTCTTTTCATTTTTTTTTCTGTGATATTATCTGTTAGGCTATGAGGATTGTCTTGTGGATGTATCAGTTGGAGATGGACACCCCACAGTTACTTGTTCTTCACGTTTTTATCAGTTGTGAATTTTTGTGATAGTCTCTGTAATGGCTATTTTAGGTTGTCAACTTGACTTTATTTGGAATGAACTAAAATCCAAATACATGGGTACACTGGAGAGGGATTTTGTTGTTGTTGTTGATTGAATTATTTGAATTGAGAAGATCCTTTGAAGTTCAGATCTTTTGAGGTAAGAACTTCCACCTTAAGTCTGGGCCATACCTTGTGGGGCAGCCTTTATAAAGGACATGGATGAAGGAAGCTTTCTCTCCACCTTTGCCTGTTTGCTTTCATTCTCATTGGTATGTTCATTTCTTTACTGGTATTAGAGCCTATTTCTCCTGGATTCTGTGGCATAGTGAGGACCAGCTGATAGATCCAGTCTCATTAACTGAACAACTGCTGTATTCTTGGAATTTTCATTGGTAGACAGTCATTGCTGGACTAGTTGGACCAAGCTAGTAAGCCACTCTAATAAATCTCCTTTCTATATACTTTCATTCTATCAGTTCTATTTCTCTAAAGAACCCTGACTAATACAGTCTCCATCTGTTGCTTTTTAGATGAGGGGTGAGAACTATACTTAACTGTTGATATAAGGATAGAAATTTATAATGCAATTGGGAATTATAGTGGCAATATAAAAACATGAAAGAATATGTTTTGCATGGCTTTTTTTTCAATTGCTCTTAGGCTTCTTATCCTTCTTGCCTTCCTCACCCTGAGTATTGTCCTTTCTCTCACTGGAGACAAAGTTCCTCTTCTATTTTTGCCATTTTACTCATTCTTAAATTTGTGTTTTACTAAATCCCTCTGTAGAGATCCTTTTTCTACTTTCATGGTCTCCATTTTACTTTCCTTGTTTCTGCAGTTAATCTAGTTTAGATAATCATATCTGAAGATTTGAAGGTAGGATCCACAGTGCAGAGAACATGTGACATTTGTCTTTCTGGGGCTGGGTTACAAGACTCAGTGGACAGTCTTATTTTCCATCTAACTAAGAGTTAATTGTGCAACTTTAATAAATGTAAAGCTTTATCTTGTATCTCTGCATTGTATTATAGATTTCAATTTTAGATTATATTCTTTTTCTAGATATCAACTCCCAAGCCAAGATTAGCATTTTCTCCTTTCCAAGGTTAATCCACCTACATATGTTTTAAATTTTGCTTCCTAATTATATGTCTCCAAGAGATTTGCTTTTTGTATGTTTCCTTATTCTGCATTTTTTCCAGATCTCCTCAGTATGTAAATATGACTGCAGATGTTATAAACTGGGAAACTATAAAGTCTCTTTGGTAATTTTAACTGTTATGCATAAGTTTTTGGCAAAGCTATGTATCTACAGATTTTGTTACTCCTTGGAGAAATGTTATGTTTTATGAATATATTTATATTGTAATGTGCTTGTATACTGTAATTTATTCTTAGAGATGACATACTTTTTCCTCCTGACCAGGTATTTTCTGGAATGAGGCTTTTATTTTGGGTAAAGAGGACTTAAGAATAGTATAGGCGACATTTTCAACTTGTATAAAAAAGAAGCAGAAAAGCAAGGGCATTAGTTTTCAGGTAGCATGGATGCTTTATTTCTCTGTCTTGTCTAAAATCAAGTAACTTATATACTTGTAAGTAGCTTCATTCAAGGTTGCTGTGTTCAGAGATGATTGTCCTATTGAGACAGAATGAAAGGCTATAACCTTGTCAGACTGAGCTCTCTCTTTCAGCTAGAGAGAATGAAGAAGCCATGAAATAAGGTCAACTTCAAGATAGGTTGAAAAGGACTTATTTTTAAGTTGGATTCTTAGGAAAGTGAGATTTTGTTCAGTCATTGCACTTGGAACAAATATACCTGGAAGGTTTCTCTTGAGCCTTAGATTTATTACTGATCATATAGATTCTTAGACTGGGCAGGATTTTATTAACTAACCTTAGCAGTTAAATAAAAGTAAAAAGTAATTGTCATTTTAGGAAGTTATGCCTCCATTAGGTTTACAAAGTATCTGTGTTTGGGGTTACTCTATTTTTACCACCCACTTCACTTTAAGACTATCTCCTACTCTCCATCAGCAAGTAAATAAAAAAATTGAAATAAGTTTTAATATTACTAATACTATAAAAACAAAACATTATTACAAAAATATGTTAAAAAATAAAAGATAAAACCATTAATGCAGTTCAAAGTTCAGTAGAAAATGATTTTTTAATTATATGCTCATGAGTTATATGCTTACAGCCTCCCAAGAGAGGTGCCTATTGAAATCTATATACTGACCTCAGTCCTGAATTATTGTACCACTGAGTGGTATAAAAAGCAGCAAAATTCTTCTTCTCTCTTCTCTTTCATTTTCATCTGTGACTGGGAAGAAAGTGGTAAGCATATGACCCACACTGCTCCCAGGCTGACATCTATTCTCTTTCTCAAAGATATACTTTATGGTGGAGTGTGTTGAGTAGGGAAAGAAGTATTAGAATATGGTACCTTGTAGAAAGTCTCAAGCATTCCTCCTACTTGGAACCCAATCTTCCCTGCACATTTCTATTGTTTTGTAGACCTGGTTTTTCTGGCAGCTAAGTCCATTATTACACAAATATCAGTTTTCTAGATTTTAAACTGATGTTGCCTGACCTGGTCTAGCCTCTGCTGCTCCCCATCCTCATAAGATTATGACTTCCACCTTTTTATCATTTGCTATAATTTTGGTGATATTCCTAGAGGCAAGAGTGATGAAGTGCAGTCTGAAGTTCTGGAGTGGGTATCCTGGAGTGTGTTTTGAAGTAGGGGGAAATAATCTTTTGTATTCTTCTACTCTTTCCACAGATTTCCTCTTCACTCTTTGAAAACACCTAGGCCTTAACAAGCTATCAATTAATGCATACCAAGGAATTATATGGTGGATGCTTATAGAATTAGCTTGTGTAGGAATATTATACATCAATTTCTCCATCCTCTGAGAAGAACACATTTTCTTCTCAGCAAGCAAATGATGTAGAGGCACACAACAAGATGGTGAACTGTTTATTAATGGGAACTCAAACAAACAAAAAACAGATCAACATAACCAAGCAACCAGTAAATCATGACTGAGATTTCAGGCTGTGCCCATTGCTTAGAAATGAAATATTATTACCAACTATCCAGATCAACCTGGGGCAATTCAAATATACAAAGTACTTCCCACAGAGCTTAAAGTAGCTGCTATGCTACCGAACAAAAATTTCTCACTCTAGATAAACAACAGAAAGAAAAAGAAATAAAAGACCATGTAAAAAACACTTGTTTTCCAAAATATCATTTTTAAAAAAAGATAGCCTCGGTCTATTTTTAATTGATTGACTAGGGAACATTTCTAAATAAAGGTTATAGCCCAAAAGAGTAGGAGAAAAAAATCTCTTTTCTAAATGTCTAAGAATTGTTAAAATACACATTTTAAAATAACTTCAGTTATGAGAATAAACATGGGAAAGCAAATAACCCATAGTCATTTGTACAACAATCTGCTATTTTACATTACTATGGCTGAGTGTTTGGGGAAGGACTGGAATAAGGACTGAGGTCTTGAATGTGTCCATGATTCCTTGAGAAAATAATTCTTGGGTATATTATTTCTTTATAAAGTAGACAGAAAAATGAAGCAAACCTCCCAAATCCCAAAGAAAAAATAAACAGTAATTAAAAATCTATTATTAAACAGGAAGAGCAGCAAAAATTTATTTTTATGGCTTTGTGGCAATAATGGAGGTCTTTGGTAATGCTTAAAGATAATGCTAAACACGCTAAAACAATATTTACAACTATCCTGCTCAGTATACAAAAGGTTCCCAAATGAAAACTTGGGAACTTTTATCCAATATTACATCTTTAGCAAAGAAGCTGACACATTGATATTGTTAAGAATTCCTTGGCATACTAGGCTTTTAATACTTTTGATTCTCTTTTTAAAATAAATATTTTAAATACAAAATAAATAAAATATTTTAAAAAGCGAATCAAACTTTTAAACGTTTAGTCAAGATTTTTGTCTTAAAATTGAGCTGGGATTAGAGACCCTGCAGAGTGGTATTTTCTTTGCTATAGTTTCTATAGATACTGCCCTGTTCTGATTAGTTTCCTTAGGAACCAATACCACACTTTTGATAAAATTGCAGAATTATGTTGGTGCTACATCTAAAGACCATGTAGAAATTATCAATCTGCTTGTATTAAGACTGTTTTGAAAGGTTTGAGGATGAACAGTGAAGGGTATGTTGACCCAGTTTCTTTATCAAGTGTTGGTGAAACACTTAATGTCCTATGGTGTAAATCTACTACAAGGTTCATCCATCTGTCTCTTGAGAGTATTTTGAACAAAGAAAAACAAACAATATTCCAGTCTGAGGCCAAGAATTCCTGATACAAGGAGCACTTTTAGACCCATTGTCCTTACAAGCTATGACATCAAATCTGATGCTATGTGCATGATCGTTGCCAATAGAAAATTAAGGGGAAAATCCTGTGATTTGTAAGACCTTTAGCATTGAAACTGACTTAATTGAAGGAGTGGTAGCTTAGGAAACAACCTATGGTATTCAGGGATTAGAAATACCATTCTAGACTCTGTAACACCAGAGAAGTACTAGATGTGTTGTTTATAGCTGTTAACATTAGCCAGAAAGCAGACATGTGTGGCCTCAATCCCATTATTTTAGCACAGCAATATTCCCATGTGCATGTAGAGTTTGGAAAATGATTCCATATCTATGGCTGAGATTTTATTTCAAAAACTAAAATTTTTTCTTTGCTTTTTTTGAATAAATCTGAACTCTTGAGTTCTCTCTAAAAAGTGGCCTTTTGGACTTTCTCTCTTTGTGGAAAGCAATTCTGCTGGCTTTATTGTCTAGTGAGCCTTAGCAAGCTTTTAAAAGTTGGCAGTGAAAATGAAACAACTTGCAAAACATTTTTGAAGTAGATAGAATTGAAAATGAAGAAGGCTACTTGAAGCAAGAGTTGCAGAGAAGGTGCAGGAGTTCTCCTGACTCTGAGAAGTGAGCTAAACTTTGCCTTTGCTATTGATCAAATTAGAGATGGCAGGGTTTCTTCAGTCAAATTTAAAAATATGCTGGCTTTAATTTTATTAGTTTTTTTCATACATGTATATAATGCATTCTTATTTCTCTCCCTTCATGTCCTTTTTTATCCCCCTGTCTTTATCAATGTCTTTTCTTTGCAAATCTCTTTTCTATACTTATGACTTTTGAGCTTGGGGGGAAGAACATGTTTAGTGAATTCACAATTATTTTAGAATTATCTATTGAAGCCTGGTGTTGTCAGCATGGGTATACAACTGAAGGTAATGACTTCTCTTCTTTCTGAATATAGCAGTGACTAGTATTCCAGTTATGAGGATTGAGCCCCCGCAAGACTCTCCATACATATCTGACTATTGATGTCCCCATTCTTGGGATGAACAGTATAGGGTTTCTCAGCAATGAGTTTATGATTTTAATGGCCATGTCTCAACCAGAAGATGACATTTCTCAGCCTTTTGCCCTATTTTCCAAATCTTAGCTTTTTTTTTTTTTTTTTTTTTTTTTTTTTTTTTTTTTTTTTTTTTTTTTTTTTTTTTTTTTTTTTTTTTTTTTTAACCCTTTTCCAAAGTGTCCACTGGGCCTTAAAGAGAAGGTATAACTGCCTTGTTTAGTGATGAGCACTCATCCACTGCTTGTTCCAAGCACCTTGTGTAACCACAACTCTCTGTGTTCATCACAGTTTACTGGAAAGCAAGGCTTTAATAACAGAAGACTCTGATTATTATTGCGAGTAGCATTTGTCTATAGATATAAATATAAATATTGTTGTGAGTAGCATTGGTCTATAGATACAAATATAAATACTGTTATGACTAGCATTTGTCTATAGATATAAGCAATTATTTAAAAGGCAGTTTTTAAATGTCAATTTATCTAAAGAATATTTAGTTCTTTTCCTATGACCCATGATGTCCTTAACCTTGAATTTTTCATCAGGTTTACAGTACCAAACATGTACTTCTTCCTGGATTGGGCCTTAAGTCCACACTGACAGTGTTGGATATACCTGTAATATTAGTGTCCACTCCCATCTCCCTTATCACCACCTACCCTCTTCTCTGATGCACTCACCTTCTGTCTCTTCTCAGAAAAAAAAAAAAAAAAACAAAAAACAAAAAAACAGGCTTCCAAGAGGCAACAATTAGACATGACAAACCAAAATACAAAAAGACAAGCCCTCACACTGAAGCCAGAGAAAGCAACCAAAGAGAAGGAAAAGAGTCTCAAGCACAGGCAAAAGAGTCAAAGACACACCTGTTCCCACAGTTAGGAGTCCCACAAAAAACACCAAACCAACAGCCACAACATATACACAGAGAATCTAATGCAGACCCCTGTAGACCACATGCTTGATACTTCTGTCTCTGAAAGCCCGGAGGTGCCCTGCTTAGTTGATTTGGTAAGCCATGTTCTCCTGGGGTCCTCCATCCCCTCTGACTCCTATGGTCGTTCTATGTCATCTTCTGTGGGAGAAATGGCCATTTGAGAGTCAATATAACCCATTACTATGAGTCCTCGCTACAATCACTCTCATAAATCTCAGGAAGTTTTCACTGTGCTAGGTTCCCACACGACCCTCCAAATACCCGCCAAATCCTGCTGTCTCCCCTTCCTCCCTGTCTCCATTCTGTCTTTTCCCTACCTGATTTATCTAGCTCCCATTCTCTCCCATTCCCAGTCTACCTATGTGGGTTTCCTTCTTCTTCAGGGATCACTGGCCACATAAGTGATGAGCAACATTCAGAGAATATGGTGGAAATAGCTTTTCCTGACTCAACTTCAGTTGGACAGCTCAGTTTTATTCCAGAGTAAAGAAATATATAGGACTGAGACAGCAGCTGAGCCATCACCTAATTTGCATTTGGCAGCATGGACCTACCATACAGTTGGAGCACAATAACTAATTATGAGCAGCAGGAGGAGAACAATTGCTGGGAACTATGTCAAATATCACACTTAACTAGGCATCCAAGTTCAGGGACAGCCTCCAGATAAGATCAGTCAGAGAGCAAGAAGTTCCATTTGGCACCAAGCTCTGAGAGCTGTCCAAACTGCAATTTTAAGCAGTAGATCCTTTCAATAGGCCTGAAAAATCTATTCTATCTTCTCCTTCTCCTGGAGATTCTTATGTTCCCTACCCTAGAGGGAACCTAATCCTGTTAACCTAATCTATCTGGCTCTACTGATTGTAGCTTGCTTATCATTTTTATATTACTTAGCAGGTAATATCCCCTTATAAGTGATATAATTGATACATACAATATTTGTCTTTCTCGGTTTGAGTTACCTCACTGAGGATGTTTGTTGTTATTATATTATTTGTAAATAAATATATTTTGAATTCTTCCTTTTTACTTTGCATTCTTTTGATTGCCTTCAACAGTCTTATCATTCTAGATAGAACTTCAAGTACTTGAATATATATGGAGATAGTTGACAATATTGCCTTGTTCCTGATTTTAGTAGATTTTTTGAGTTTCTCTCCATTTAATTTGATGTTAGCTATAGGCTTGTTCTAAATTGTCTTTATTATGTATATGTATATCATTCATATTCCAATCCCTCCAGAACTATTATCATGAAGGGGTGTTGAATTTTGTCAAAGGTGTTTTTAACAAGATCATGTTTTGTTTTATTTTTCCTCCTTTCAGATTGCTTATTTGGTAGGTTACATATAATTATTTTTGTATCTTGAAATATCCGGCATCTATGAGATGAATCTAATAGATCATGCTGGATAATCTTTAGATGTGTTCCTGGATTTAGCTTGAAAGTATTGTACTATTTTTGAATCTATGTTTATAAGGGAGATTGGTCTGTAATTCTCTTTCTTTGTTGAATCTTAAAGTGGTGTGAGTATCAGGTAACCAAAGCCACATAGAATGAATTTGGCAATGTTTTGCCTGTTTCTATCTTGTGAAATGATTTGAGGAGTATTGACATTCACTCTTCTTCTAAAGCTTGATAGAATTCTGTTCAAAAGCCATGTGGCCCAGGCATTTTTATTTTTTTGGTTGTGAAACTTTTAATGGCTGCTTTTCTTTTAATAAGGGTTATAGGTCTATTTGTATTCTTTATCTGATCTCGATTTAACATTGATAATCAGTAGCTACCAAGAAAATTATCCATTTCTTGATATCTTGAGAAAGGGAACCACTGTGGGGTTACAAAGAAACCTGATGCTAAGGAAACATACAAAAATCTACAATATGTCCCTGGCTAGGATTCTAAGCAATAGTGGAGAGGATGCCTAAACAGGACTTCCCCTATAATCAAATGAATGGCCACCCTAATTGTCATCATAGAACCTTCATCCAGCAATAGATAGAACCAGAAGCAGAGATCCATAGCTAAGCACCAGGACAAGCCCAGCTGAAGAGAGAGAGAGGAGAGAGTACATGAGCAAAGGGATCAGGATCCCAAGGAGGAAACCCACAGAGACAGCTAACCCGAGCTATTGGGAACTCACTGACTCTGAAATGACAGCTGATGAACCTTCATGGAAAGGAACTAAACTCTTCAAATGTAGATGACTGTCAAACAATGTGGGCAGTTTGTGGAGCCTCTTGCAAATAGGACCAGAGTTTATTCATGGTGTATGAACTGGCATCTCAGATTCCATTCCCTACAGAGGAGCATCTAACCCAGCCTTGGTACTGGGATGAGGGACTCGGACCTACCTCAACTGGATAGGCCAGAGAGAACTGACCCACCTTGAGACTCCTTGCCCTCCTTGGAGGAAAGGGGTGGGAGGATGAGGTGGGGGAAGGCTGAAGGAGGGCTGGGAGGAGGGAAGAAAAGTAGAACAGTGGTAGAAATAAAAACAACTATTTTTTAAAACAGAAAATTATTTGTTTCTTTTAGATTATCTATTTTGGTGGCATGCATGTTTTTAAGGTATGTCTTTCTTACTCTCTGGATTTGCTTGGAATTTGTTGTTCTGTCCTCTGTGCACTTCCTATTTTATTAATTTGGACATTCTTTCTCTGTCTTTTTAAAAACATATTTACTTTTTATGTGAATTGGTGTTTTGCTTGCATGTAGAACTGTGTAAGGCTGTGAGATCTTGGAATTACAGACAGTTGTTAGCTGCCACGTGGATGCTGGGAATAGAACTCAGGTCCTCTGGAAGAACAGTCAGTTCAGTGCTCTTAACCACTGAGACGTCTCTGCTACCCTCTTTCTCTGTCTTGTAGTTAGTTCTTAAAAAGGTATGTCTATCTTGTTGATTTCTCAAATAACCAATTTTTTTTTTGTTTCATTGATTCTGTGTAGTGTTTGTTTCCTTTTTATTGAATTGAGCTCTTTGGTTATCTCTTACCATCTACTTCCCTTGAGTGTGCTTGCTTTGTTTTGTTCTAGGCCTTTTAGGTGTGCTGTTAAGTTGCTAATATGAAATCACTCCAGTATTTTTATTTATTTATTCATTATGTATACAGTATATAGAAGAGAATACCAGATGTCATCATAGATGGTTGTGAGCCACCATGTGGATGCCAGGAATTGAACTCAGCACCTCTGGAAGAGCAGTCAGTGCTCTTAACCTCTAAGCCATGTCTCCAGCCTCCAGTATTTGTTTTTTAATGTAGGCACTTAGTGCTATAAGCATTCATCTTAGCACCACTTTTATTGTGCTATAAGTTTGAGTATACTATTTATTCATTTTCATAAAATTCTAGAAAGTCTTTAGGTAGTTAAAGTTGAACACACTAAATTAGAGATCCAAAGCTAGAGTTCACATAAAGAGATAACTTGTAGCATTTGTTTGTCTAATCCTGGCTTGTCTTACTAATTTTTCTCTCAATTATATATATTTGCCAAAAATTTCACATTTTATTTTTCTTTATAAATAAATACAATAGCATTGTGGATATGTACCACATTTTCATTATCACTTCATCAGTTTATTGACATCTAGCCTGATTCCATTTCCTTTCTAATGTGAATACAATGCCAGAGAACATGAATGAAAAGGATATTCATGTAGATATTCATCCTCTGTAGTAGGATATTTGCACAGTTTTCTGGGGGTAAACAACTGAGTCATTTGGTAGTTTTATTTGCAGACTTTTGAGGAATGTTCAAACTGAATTCCATGATAGTTGTACCAGTTTGTACTCCCACCAATAGCAAATAAAAATATTTTCCCCATATTCTTTTCTTTTTCATTTTCTTTCTTTGTTTTCCTTCCTTTCTTTCTTTTTTCCTTCTTTTCCTTTTCTCCTTCCCTCCCTCCCTCTTTCCCTCCTTCCATCCCTTCCTCTCTCTATTTCTTTCTTTCTTTTTTGAGACAAGGTTTCTCTATATAACAACTCTGGTTGTTCTGTAACTGGCTTTGTAGTTCTGGCTGGCCTTGAACTCACAAAGATCTTCTTGCCTTCTAAATATTGGCACTAAAAGCATGTACCACCATTGCCCGGCTTTCTCATATCCTTTATAGCATTTTTTTAAAATTAGTGACAAATGCACTGAGAAAGAAATCTGGGGAAGATTATATTTGTAATATCCTTAAACAAACAAATAAATAATAACAACCTGTTGTGGGACTATGCTCTTGTATACTGTAAATATTTGTCTCTACTATTGGTCTAATGAAATGCTTATTAGTCAAGTAGCTAGACATGAAGTAGAAGTAGGTGAAGCAGACTAGGAAAATTCTTAAAAGCACAAGAATAGAACAGCAGATGATGTCTGATATAGAGGAAGCAGGATAAGACACTGCACTGAACAGAAAGGTACCAAGCCATATGGCTAAACAAAAATGAAAATATGTGTTAACTTACAGTATAAGAGCTAGTGAGCAATAATCCTGAGCTATATACCAAACATCTTGTAATTAATACAATCTATTATGTTTTTAGTTGGGACTAAGTGGCTACAGGTCCAGACTTTGGGTCTAGGCGGGGCCAAGAATCTTCTGACAACAACCACTGAAGCAAATTCTTCAGAACAAATCTAATCAGGAATTCAAAGGCCTTCGTGGTAAACGCTTTATAATTCTCAATAAAGAAGCCAAGGAAGACACTGAAAGAAAGCCTACACATGCTTATAGAACATGGTGGAAACAAAATTTCTACACAAAACAATTTATAATGTAGTCCCATTCAAAATTCCCATGTTATTCAAACAATCCAAAATATAATTTCAGACACAAAAGACCCTGGATGCGCAAGTCAACCCTGGGCAAAAAGAATAATGCCCAAGGAATTACCATATACAATCTCAAGTTATACTATATACCCATATAATAAAATCACAGTGGTACAGGCATGAAAATAGACACATAGATCAATGTAATAAAATAATTGACCTGGTTTTAAGTCTATGCAATTTTAGCTACCCTATTTTCAAAAAAAGACTCAAAAAAATACACACTGGCAAAAAGAGCATCTGGTGCTGGGAAAACTGGATATCCATATGTAGAAGAGTAAAACTAGATGCTTATCTCTCAACCTGCACACAAATCAACTCCAAATGCAAAAAAGAATTAGCATAAAACCTGACACTCAAATACTTAAAACAGAAGGGAAGATGAATATAATATTATACAGGCACAGGTAAGTATTTTTATTTTTATTTTTTTATACCAAACCAGGGGTTTAATATAAATACAATCAGTATAAAAAAAAAACCATATAAGTCCAAATCAGTGACAAATGGTAGAAAGAAGGACACTTTGGCTCAAATAAAAACAGATTCATAGTAAGCTCTTGTGTGGGTATGGTGGATTATTTGTCAAACTGGGAACTGACCAAGGGTACTATGTCAGAGATCAAATCAAGTCAGACTGGCCTCAATAGGGAAGGGCAACGTTCCTCATAGTTAAAGAAGCACTTAAGTGTGACAGGGTCCTGTCCCTCTGTGA
>PVIH01023628.1:0-15473 GCA_004025045.1 Sigmodon hispidus | reverse complement strand
TTGAGTCAGTTTTGCTAATATACTTGGGTTATGTTAAACATAGACTGTTTGAATGCTAAAATCTTTTCCTCCTAAACTTTAACCATGCTTCTTCTATCTTCCTAGTTTAGATGCTAATACATTGACACTTCAGTTTTCATTATATATAATGCCTCTGAAATTTCCAGGAACCAGGAAAAGCATTTGGGTAAAATTTTTAAATAGTATAGGATTTAATATAATCATAGCAATCAAGCACTGGTAACTTTATTTCATATAATCCTCTTTGTAATGGTTTTTGATCTAGGGGACTCTACCTGCAGTTCCTTATCCTCTGGACCACATTTAATGAGATTTACTCTAATAAATAGCAACAAGAACATAGAAGAAATTGTAGTGGCATTATGCTGGTAATGTAAATATTTGTCATGCCTATGGATTTAATAAAAAGCTGACTGGACAAAGGCAGACAGGAAGTGTGGGCAGGGCTACCTGGCTAAGAAAACTCTGGAAACATCACAGAGCAAGACAGATGCTACAGAGATGCTGGAGTTGCCAGAAGAGGCAGAGGAAATGCTGCTGAGAAAAGGTACAGAGCCACATGGCTAGACAGGATAAGAAAGATGGGTTAATTTAAGACTAAAGAGCTAGCAAGTTATATGCCTGGGCCCTAGGCCAATCAGCATAAAATCAATGAAAGCATATGTGTATTTCTGTGGGTCTATTGGACTACCATGGAAAGTCCAGGCAGGAAACCACGTAGATAGTGTCTCATTTGGGGATCTAAGGAGGCTTTGAATGAGGGAAGAAAGAATAAACAGTAGAATTCTTCTGTCAATCACAAATGATGCTGTGTACTGAGTGAAGCCATCCAGAGGAACACCTGACCCAGTCTTCATGTTGGGGTGAGGATAGTGGATCTGCCTGGAATGGATGCTGAACTAAGCCACTATGGGACCTTGGGACATCCTGCCCCTGCTGGGGAGGAGATAAAGTGATGGGGAGAAGAGAGAATGACTGGAAGGGGCGGGTGGGGGAAGGGAGTTTGAAGAAGGGATACATGGATAAAAAATGAGACTTTATTCATAATAAAAAAAGAAAAATGGAAGTACATAGCAATGATTTGCTATGTGTTAACCTATATCTTAGGGACAGGTTACCATAACAAACAGAAATCCTCTGTCAGTAACCCAGGCACAGAAATATTTAGAAATCTGTATGTTAAGGATTGTGCCAAATGCTTTGGTTGTTTCTGGGAGCTGGAGGAAATCATGATGTTCATATTATATTAAGAAAGCATCATGGCATAGGTAGCATTCAAGCATACATTAGAAGGAGATGTGTTGTAGTATATAGAAAAAACAGGCATTTAGGCAGGAAACAAAGATGGATGCAGACTCTTCTCTGAAATCTCAAGTAATTTCTGATGAATGAGAATGAGTGAAAGTAGGAGCATCAGAAAATGAGGATGGAGTAATTGTTGAGCTCATGTGTTTTCTCTGATGGCTACAACCAGTGATAAGGTGATAACCTTCTAGCCTGCACACTGAGTTTCTTGTGTCAAGGTTGAAGATTTAATGGTTAGTCTGCAGACAACTGGGATTCAGGTGACTAATGCAAAGTTTGGTTTGGGTGTTTGTGAGGGCATATTTCAAGTGACTCATCCCATACTGATAATGACCATTAGTGATTTACTATCCTTTCTTTTGCACCATAAATTCCAGATCCTGTCCTCTACTCCACTATTGCAGAAAAAGTCTACCTGACAACTTTTTCTAGTGTTACCCATCCTTTAAATTTTAGAAATCACATTCATCTGAACACAGAGCATATTGCTCCATTTCCAAAAGGCCAAGGTGACAGTTTGTCTACAGTAGGGCTCACATAGAACTCCAAAGATACTGTTATGCTGTGGAGTTTAAACTGGAAACTCCTATGTTCATTAGTCTTAGCAGGGCTGTCTCCTGGCCAAACAGCCAGGGCAAACACATGTATCCAATATTCTTTAGTCTTTGGAAATCTAATTATCCCAACACATTTTACATGAGTTTTCTCTCAGATTTTCCTTAGTTTGTGCCTTCACTTAGCAAAATTCTCAAAATCATTTAAATATTTTCCTGTAGCAGATATAATCTAGTTGATCCATTTTCATTCGTATTAATTGTATAGTTTAAATTAAAGGTATGTAAAATAGGTAATAATGCACATTTTACTGAATGAAAATAGTCTCTAGTTCTCCAGCATTCTGCATAATGAGCACTACAGGTTGCAGTATTAGGGAGGTACTGAAAACAGCAAATGACATAGCAAGGCAAGAGTTGTGTTCAAGACATGAGGGCCAGAAACTTACCTTCTAGAGGATCCCTGCCAAAGGCACAAATAATCATGATTTTTCATGGCTCAGCTAGAACAAAAATGTTCCTGTGGATAATTTATAGGAAGCCAAATTTATTGTTCAATGTTCTGGAGATTTAGAAACCCAGATCAAGTCTACACCACATTCACTATCTGGCCTAAGCTATCTATTTCAAAGACAATGCCTTCTTTCTGGGTCCCTAACTAAGCTGCAGTTGCTTAAAAAGTTCCTTTAAGCCTCTTTTATAAAGGTTCTAATTCAATTCATTAGGGCTAAAGATCCTATGACCTAATCACTCCTGAAATGTCCCACTACTAAACTCTATCTGCTTGAGAAATTTGAACATATGAATTTCAAGAGGACAAGAAGAGACCATAGCGAACTCTGAAACTAGATTCTATATCTTTGAGGCTTTGTTATTG
The DNA here is from genome assembly GCA_004025045.1 of Sigmodon hispidus. Taxonomy (NCBI): domain Eukaryota; kingdom Metazoa; phylum Chordata; class Mammalia; order Rodentia; family Cricetidae; genus Sigmodon; species Sigmodon hispidus. The sequence continues at coordinate 12,716 of PVIH01023628.1, read as the reverse complement.
TCTCACTGTATTAAAAAATTTGAGCATATTCCAATCTAAAATTAAATGGACTACCCATGGTATTCAATCTAGTTCAAGAGACATATGGCAGTTGAATGGTGTGGGCTGTGTGTGGAACCTCTTTCAGTAGGACCAGAGTTTATTCCTGGTGCATGTACTGACATTTCAGAGTCCCTACAGAGGAATACCTTGCTCAGCCTTGATACTGTGGGGAGAGACTCAGACCTACCTCAAATGGATATGCCAGACTGGACTGACCCACCTTGGGACTCCGTGCCCTCCTTGGGAAATGGGGGGATGGGGGAGCTGAGGGAGGATTGGGAGGAGCTGAGGGATGAGGAACAGTGGTGGGTATGGAAAAAGTAGTTTCAAACAAAAACAAAACAAAACAAAAAGTCAAGACTTATGTATCTACCCCCAAATCCTAAAAAAGCACAGTGTGATAAATACAAAGGAAATACATGGTAATTTTTTGGATGAATGGCATAGTAAAAAGAAAATATCCAGACATTACTATAGTAAGAATAATCTGTCATAGTTACATTCATTTTGAAACTGTATTTCCAGGGAGGATGCAATCAAGACACTAAGTAAAGAAGTAATTAATTCATCTTAGTTCATAAGAAATTGAAAAGAAATTAGTTACTTAATGATGTTAATTCAAGAGCAGGGACTCTTAGTTCAGTGATATGGCTTGGTATTACCACTAGATTAAACATCTAAAATTGCCATAGTCTGTCTCTTACTTCTTTCCCAATTCTATTCTCCTTTTCACTTAGAGATTTTGTTCGTATGTCTTCTGTCTGATGTTTAACCTTCCTCAGGTCCTACGAAATAATTGAAGCGTTTGATATCACTCATATCTTGGCTTTGTAGAAATATCTTCAGCCAGTGGTATGAATTTTCAAATTATTCTGAATCTATGATTTTTCATCTTAATAAAATCCAGTCTTAGAGCTTTAAACAGTATCTGTAAATGTGCTAGATAAAAAGAGACCTAGCATGCTTTTTAGCTGGCAGAACTGGGTTTTATATCTAGAGGTTTGATTTTGTAAATTGACAAATAAAATTTGTTTGTAATTATAGCATATAAAATCATATTTTTATATAGGTATACAGTGAGAATTGGCAAAATCAAGATAATTAACAAATGTCTCACTTCATTTATTTTATGATGGTAACACTGATTCTACTTGGTAACTTTCAAGTTTTTAATGTTATTATTCTTTATTATACTCTAATTTACTATTTAAAGTTTGTGGATGTGCTTGTGTGTGTGTGTGTGTGTGTGTGTGTGTGTGTGTGTGTGTGTAACAGAGTAAGAGTAGAGTGTACAAGAGGAGCTTGTATGTGGAATTCAAAGACCACTCTCAGTTGGTTCTCTCCTTCAACCTATGGGTCAAAGTGACTGAACTCAGGATGCTGGGCTTATATTGAAGCCATCCCTCAATTCCTATTGTGATATTAATTTCCATGCCCTTAATTGGTGATATTTAACCGCTTCTCTTAACATCTGTTGGCCATTTTTTTCTTGAGAAACATGTATCTGGATCTATTGCTCTTTAGTAGATCATGTTTTCTTGCTATTTTGAGTTGGCTTGGTTCATTTTATTTTTGGGTATTAATCAATTGTGAGATGTATGTTTCTAGATATTTTCTCCAATTCTATATGCTATCTCTTTATTATGATGATTGTTTCTTTTACTGTGCCATAACTTTTTAATTTATTGTCAGCCATTTAAACTCTATTTTGGTTTTTACCTGTGCTCTTTAAGCCATGTCCAATCACTGTGCAGAGTAGTGCCATTAAACTTTCCTCTATGTTTTCCTAATGCAGCCATAGTTTTAGGTTCTATGCTTAAGGTTTTAATTAGATTTGATTTTATGTTTGTAAGTTGTATGAGATAAAAATCTCAGTTTATTTTATTTATTGATGTACAGTTTTCATAATACCATTTAGTAAGGAGAATGTCATTTTCCCTTTGTGTATTTTTGGCATCTTTGTTGAAAATCAATTGACCATGAATATATAAATTTATTTCTGTACTCTCTGTTTTGTCCCATTTGTCTATGCATCTCTTTTTAAGTGAGTATCATGCTCTTTTATTAGAAAATGTTTGTGGTATATTGGAAGTCAGGTAGTATAATGCCTCTAGCTCTGCTATTTGTGCTATTTAAAACTATAAAACTAATTTGAATTTTAAGGATGTTGGTGAAAATATGTTATTGTTGCTTTGAAAAAGCTTCTACTGAATATATGGGACATTTTGAGTAGCATTTTTGCAACATTAATTATTTTGAATAGTAATTTTATTCATATTAATTCTCCTAATCTATAAATAGAGGATATACTTTCAGTTATGTTTACCCTATTCAATCTCTTTTGTTGCTGTTCTGTAGTTTTTAGTTATGTGTATTAGTTATGGTTCTCTAGAGTAACAGAACTTATAGACTAAATAAGTCTATGTCTTTCTCTGTCTATATCTCACTCACTCATTATATTGTATTGATAATTATGTATATATACATATATATTGTAAAGAGTATTTCTTTTTATTTTTCCAAAATATATTTATTTTATTTCATATTTGTTTTCATGAGAATAGAAGAAGTCAATCATTAGAATTATTGAACATTGCTAGATTGTGTAATCTTGCTTAATAGTACACATTGCAAATCCATCCATTTCCCTGCTAATTTTGTGAGTTCAGTTTTCTTTTCTTTTATAAAAGGGCTGAAAAAGAAATAAGGGAAAAATCACCCTTTATAATAGATGCAAATAGCATTAAATACCTTGGAGTAATTATAACCAAAGAAGTAACAGACCTGTTTGACAAAAACTTTAAATCACTGAAGAAAGCAATTGAAGAGGATATCAGAAAATGGAAAGCTCTCCCATATTCCTGGATAGGTAGGAACAACATAGTAACAATGGCAATTCTTCCAAAAGCAATCTACAGATTTAATGCACTGCCCATCAAAATCCCAACACAATATTTTATGGACCTTGAAAGAACATTTCTCAATTTTATTTGGAATAACAGGAAAGTCAGAATTGCCAAAACAATTTTGCTCAACAAAAGAACCTCAGGAGGCATCACCATCCCCAGCTTCAAGTTATACTACAGAGCTACAGTAATAAAAACAGCCTGGTACTGGCATCAAAACAGACTTGTGGATCAATGGAATCGAACTGGAGATCCTGACATTAACCCCAAACCTATGAATACCTGATCTTTGACAAAGTGGCCCAAAATATTCAATGTAAAAAAGATAGTATCTTTAACAAATGGTGTTGGCAGAGCTGAATGGTAGCATGTAGAAAATAGATCCAAGCCTATCACCCTGCACAAAACTCAAATCAAAGTGGATCAACATAAAACCATCTACCACTGAACCTGATAGAAAAGAAAGTGCGAAATACCCTCCAACGCATTTACACAGGTGACCACTTCCTAAATATAACACCAGTAGAACAGATACTAAGAGCAACAATTAATAAGTGAGGCCTCTTGAAACTCAGAAGCTTATGTAAAGCCAAGGACACCATCAATAAGAGTATTTATTAAAATGACTGAGAGACTGTTGTCTAGATTATTCAACAATGGCTTCCTATGTATATAAGGCCCAAGGTAGCATTGATTGTTAAATCCATACGGCTAGATGTCTTAGCTGGTCTTCAGTATTCATGGTAATCAGACCGTAGCCAATAAAGGAATGAAATTGCTAGTGAGATGTAAGAAAGCAGTCAAAGAGCAAAAACTTCCTTCTTCTATGTCCCTGTATAGGCTTCCAGCAGAAGACATGGGTCTTCTTACCTCAAAAGATTTGTGAAGTGTGTCTTCCCATCTCAAAGATCTGAATTACAAAAGAATCATCTCACTTCAGATGATGCAATTAAGTAATGAGGTACTCACAAGTGTGACCAGATATTTTGGGGGTTTTAGTTCCCCCAAAGCATAGTTCCATATGTTGTCTAGTTGACAAACAAGAATAGCAATGTCTTATTATATTGTAACGTTTGTGAATGAGGTACTTAAAATTTTTTTTTAGTTACAAGGAGTTTATTAAAGTATGAAAATATTGCTTTCTGTACATTTACTTTTTTATCCTATAAATGAAATGTTTTGTTAATTTTAGTGGTTGGTTGGTGGAGTCTTGAAGGTTTTTTGTATTTAGTAGTCTGTTGTCTGAAAATAGAAATTATATGACCTCTTTTTTGCATATTTGGATGCCTGCTTTTTCTTTTGCCAAATAGGTCAGGTTATGTCTTACAATAGAAATGACAAGTGGTTTTTGGTTATGCTCTGAGATAACAGATTATGTTTATTTTTAAAAAAATTTTCTCTCTCTCTCTCTCTCTCTCTCTCTCTCTCTCTCTCTCTCTCTCTCTCTCTGTGTGTGTGTGTGTGTGTGTGTGTGTGTGTCTTCCTCCTTCTCTCCCTTCCCCTCTCTCTTTCTTTGTTTCTTTTTTGTGTAATAGCCCTAGCTATTCTGGAGCTGTAGATCAAGCTGGCCTCAAAGTCACAAATCCTCCTGCCTCTGACTCCCAAGTGCTGGGATTAAAGGCATGCACCATCACTGTCAAGCCCTAAAGTTTTTAAAATATCTATTAATTGTAAATTTTGGTATTTGTCAGTGTGATATTTCAACACATTCATGCATATATGTTAATCAGCTCAATCCCTTACACTGCCCCAAATTTCCACTAATCCTCTTCTACTTTTCTATAAATTGCTTTTTCCCTCATATTGAAAAACATACACTACTTTTCTGTGTATTGCTTATTTTTCCTAACTTGCCATTCTACAATTCTACCCATTTTCCTGAAAATGACAGTATTTTATTCTTCTTTTGTCATTTAACAGTACTCCATTCAGGGTTTATGGCAGTGTTGCTTATCATTTTCTCCATTTGTGGACGGTAGGCTGATTCTATCTTGGATATTGTGACTGGTGTTAGTGCCCCAAATGTGTATGCAGATGTCTCTTTAATGTGCTGCTTTCTTTTTAAAGCTGTATATTCCGAGCAGAATCAGTTACTGATTACTCATATAGTATTTACATTTTTATTTTTGTTGAAGAACCTACATACTGTTTATGACATTGGTTGAACTAACTTATCCTGTGCCAATAGTTGATCAGAATTCCATTTTCTTAAAATCTCCTCACCAGAATTTATCATTTCACTGTTTTGGTTTCTGTAGAACAGTTTGGTAAGAGTGACATCTTAAAGATATATACAGAATGCATAAGCATGTCGCCTCAGATAAAGTCAGTTGTGATTTTTACTTCCCAATTTTCATCTCTGCTTGTATACATTGTTTAATTTTTAGATATATTTCTTAAAATACAATTTACATGTCAGGCAATTCACTCTCTTAAAGTGCATGGTTAGATGATATTTTAGTATATTTACAGTTGAATATCTCCAGTGGAAACCCTATACCCACAGTTCTTTCCTTCTTGGAATTACTAAAATCTCTAATAAAAACTGAACAAAAATTAGCAGACAGCTTTATCTGAGCTTCAGGCTGAGCAATTTAGTATTTTGCTATTAAGTACAATGCTGATTTTTTTTTGTAAATGCCATTTATCACTTGAGAAAACTGCCTTTTTATTCACAGATTTTGAGATTTTTTTTAAATATCATGATGAATATTGGATTTCATCACCTTGCTTTTTTCCCTTGTCTTAATTTATTTTTGCACAGCTACCAGTGTTCCTAAACCATTAAGGAGTCACATTTACATTGAATCTCTCTTACAGTACATCCATATTTCACCTGATAAAAATCAAGGTGTTACATAATCCAGCCCATGACCCACACTTTGCTTTCAAAACTATACTATGTTATATTATATTATATTATATTATATTATATTATATTATATTATACTATACTATATTATATTATATATTATTAATTCTCTCCTATCAGTCTATCCAGTAGAAGCATTCTTACTATTCCTGGAAGTAAATAGACATGGTTCTCCTCATGTCTATTTACCCCATTTCTTATTCAGATGCTACCTGCTCAATGCTCCTCTTCCCCAATACCCTATGGAAATTTTAATGTATGTCCCATACTTTGCATCTAAGTCTTTTATTTATTCCTAAGGTGCAACATCTTTAGTGTACAATATAATTAATTTGTTATTTTATCCATTTTCCTTCCCAAGACCAAATGTAAACTCTAAGTGGGCAAGATGATAACAATGTATCTTTACTGTTTAAATGATAGATGATTGACAATAATGCTCTGATTGCAGCACTGAGTCAAAAATCTGACATGTTAGATAATTTTGGACAATTTTTATCCTTTTTGTTTAACTCATATATAAAATCGGTTAAGGAATTAAACTAAATGCTTTCTTTCAGGCTTTTCTGTCTCTGAGATTCTATAAAAGAGATTCTGATTGATAATGGAAGTAGATTGAGATAATAGGCTACTTAAAGAAAGAAATTGAAGAAGGCAAACAAAGATGGAAAGATCTCTCATGCTTGTGGATTGTTTGTAGCATTAATATGGTAAAAACAGCCATAAGCAAAAGCAATGAACCGACTCAATGCAGCCCCCATCTATTTCCAAATATAATTTTCACCGGTCTTCAAAGGACAATTTTCAGTTTCATATGGAGGCACAAATACCTAGGAGAGCTAAAATAATCCAACAATGATAAATAAAAATAATAATAAACTGCTGTAGGTGTCACCATCCCTAATTTCATGTTCTACTATAGAGCTAAAGAAATACAAACAGCATGGTATTTGGCAAAAAACAAAACAAAAACAAAAAACAAGTCCATTCATCCAAGGAATCAAACTGAAGACCCAGGCATAAATGTACACACCTATGAGCACCTGATTTTCTTTTTTATCAAGAAGCCAGAATTGCACACTTGAGAAAAGACATAATCTTCAAGAAATGGTACTGAACAAACTGTATAGCTTAATGTAGAAGAATCCAAATAAACCCATACTTATCACTCTGTACAAAACTCAACTCCTGTTGAATCAAAGACCTTGATGTTAAACCAGATACACTGGCCCTGATAGAAGAGAAAGTGTGGAGTAGCCTTGATCTCATTTGGCATAGGAGATAACTTCTTGAACAGAACACCAATAGCACAGGCATTAACTAATCAAATACTATTAAGTGGGACTTCATGAAAATGAACAGTGTCTGCATGCTAGAGAACACCATCATTTGAACAAAGTTGCAGCCTACAGAAAGGGGAAACATTTTTACCCATACAATAGAGAACTAATATCCAAATATGTAAAGAACTAAAAAGCTATATATCAAGAAAACAAATAACAAGTAACCCAATTTAAAAATGGCTTTCTTGTGGGACTTCCAACAGTGGAAGCAGGGTCTGTCCCTGACTCTTTTGCTGGCTTTTGGGAATGTACTCTTCTTGCTGAGTCTTTTTTTTTTTTTTATCTATGTATCCCCTTGTTCAGGCTCCCTTCCCCTTCCCGCCCCTCCCAGTCACTCACTCAATAAAAGGGAGGTGTTCAGTCTTACTGCAACTTGATATGCCATGTTTTGTTTATATCCATGGAAGTTCTGGTCCTTTTCTGAGTAGAAATAGAGGGGGAGTGCATGTAGGCAGAGAGGGGTAGAAGAGGATCTAAGAAGAGAGAAGAGAGAAGGCAAGGAAAACTGTGGACCAGATGTAAAATAAATAATAAGTTTTTATTGTTTTTTTTGAAAATCATTGTGAAACATTATATAAAAAAAGCAAAATATTCAGAATAGATAACCAAAAACCCATACAGTAATAAAATGCCTCTTTTCTCTAAAATACATGAAACATAAAAAATAAAATCTAAAGCTTCTCAAGCAAGGTTAAGCTCAGCTATAGGTAAAGAAAGCACAGTAGGTCACAGCTAATGCTAACAGATGTGCTATGGCCACCACAAATTTTTGTTAAGCAACCATTATACAGACAAACCACAAGTTTTGTTTTCTCTTGTGTATGTGTATGTTTTAAGTCACTTTATTCAACCAACATCTTTCCATGAAAAAATGCCTTTCAGCCATTTGTTATTCTTCTGCTGAGAATTCCGTTTTTAGTTCTGAACCCCATTTTTTGATTGGGTTATTCAAGGTTTTTGGACTCTAGTTTCTTGATTTCTCTATATATTTTAGAGATCAGTCCTCTGTCACTTATAGGGTTGGTGAAAATCTTTTCCCATTCTGAAGGCTGTTGTTTCCTCTTATTGACTGTGTCTTTGGCTTTACAGAAGCTTCTCAGTTTCAGGAGGCTCCACTTATTGATTGTTGTTCTTAGTGTCTGTGCTACTGGTATTATATTTAGGAAGTGGTCACCTGTGTCAATGCATTGGAGGGTATTTCCCACTTTCTTTTCTATCAGGTTCAGTGATAGATTGTTTTATGTTGATCCACTTTGATTTGAGTTTTTGCAGGATGATAGGCTTGGATCTATTTGCATTTTTCTATATACTGCCATCCAGGTATGCCAACACAATTTGTTAAAGATACTATCTTTTTTCCATTGAATATTTTTTACCTCTGTTTTGAAAATTAGGTATTCATAGGTGTGTGGGCTAATGTTGGGATCTTCAAATGGATTCCATTGATCCACAAGTCTGTTTTTATGCCAGTACCAAGCTGTTTTTATTACTGTAACTCTATGGTATAATTTGAAGTCACGGATGGTGATGCCTCCTGAGGTTCTTTTGTTGAGCAAAATTGTTTTGGCAATTCTGGTTTTTCTGTTATTCCAAATAAAATTGTGCATGGTTCTTTCAATATCTGTAAAAATTGTGTTGGGACTTTGATGGGCAGTACATTGAATCTGTAGATTGCTTTTGGTAAGATTACCATTTTTATTATGTTAATACTACCTATCCAGGAACATGGTAGATTTTTCCATTTTCTGATATCCTCTTCAATTTCTTTCTTCAGTGATTTAAAGTTTTTATCAAACAGATCTGTGAATTCTTTTTTTATAGTTATATCAAGGCTTTAAAATGAGATATAGTCCTTAACAAAGAATGCTCAAAAGAGGAAAATCTTAAGGCTGAGAAAGAAATAAATGTACAACACCCTTAGTCATCAGGGAAAATTTGAGATTTTATCTTACACCTGAAAAAATATCTAGGATCAATAAAACAAGTGATAATTAGTGCATGGGAGTATGTCAAGTAAGGAGAACTTACTTTGTTGTTCTGCTGTTGTTGGTGGGACTGCAAATATTTTCTCATTTTTTTATTTAAAAAGATTTTTCCATACATTTTTATGTTATGGAAATGAGTGTATTGGATCCTCAGGAATATGGATCAATGTGTCTTAAGATTCAGCAATAGCGTTCTTGGGGGCACATACCCAAAAGTTGCTTCATCATACCACTGAGACACTTGCTCAACCATGTTCATTGCTGCTTTATTCATATTATCCAAAAATTGGAAATAGCCCAGATGCTTATCAACACATGAATGGATAATGAAATTGTGATGTATTTATACAATAGAGTTTTAACCACCCATTAAAATTAATGAAAGTAAATGGGACTAGAAGAAAATCATCCTGAGTGAGGAAACCCAGACTTCCAAAAGACCAGTATAATATATATTCACTTATAGATAGATATTAGCATTTGAGTCAATGATAAGTAAGCTGCCACCTGTAGAACCATAGAGGTTAGAAATTGAATTAGGGAATAGAGATTTAAAGATAGATCTCCCTAGGAAAGATGTGATAGCACTTTGATTAGGAGGATCAAGAGAGAACTGGGAGCTAGTAGGGGAATAAGACAAAGAAAATGGAAGAGGCAGGTAAAATTAAGGGCCATTTCAGGGGTAGTAGAATTATCTACTAATAGAATAGTAATATTGAAACTTAATAGAGTAATCTAAATGAAATTGTCAAATGATGGGGGAGTCATATCCCTAGTTGGTCATCTCTTGTCTCCAAATGAAGCTTCTAGTGATGGGTGGGTTACATATAACAGAGCTATTGGCCAACGGGTGTCCCACAGGAAACCCTAAATAACCCAGTTCTCCAAAACTGATAGCAATTCCCATTTCAGAAGACAATACTTACACACCTGATTGAAATTGGAAAAGGTCAGTGGGTACTTATATGGAGCCCAAACCCCTGTGAACTACCCCTGAAGTTATCTTTACATTTCAAAAGGAAATAATGAACACCAATTCATCCAAAAACTTTCTGATCTAAAATGGTGTCCTACCTGCAAGGTATGCTAGTGTAATGGTGACACAAAGCTTGTAGGAGTAACCAACCAATATCTGGTTTGCTTCAAGGTCCACTCCACAAGATGAAACCCACAACTCACCACTTGGGTGAACAAGAACATAAGAATAGATAATCTAAGGATCTGGAGAAAAACCAAATACTACTGTTCTAAATATATATAATTTTCATATAATAAAATGAAAAACATAAAAGAAGCAATAAAAATGGACTTTGTTTTCTTTATTTATTGTGAAAAAGTCATATTTTTTATTCATATATCCCCTTGTTCAGGCTCCCATCCTCCTTCTGCCCCTACTATCATTTTATATCCTCCCAAGGAAGGGTCAAGGTCCCAACATGGCTTAGTTCAACATCCATACCAGGAAGATCGAATTTTCTCACCCCCACATCAAAACTGAGTCAGGTGTTTCTTTGGAGGGAATGAGCTCCAAGGTGCCAGTCCAAGGTATTTCAGATTGCAAGCTGTTCAGTGGTTGTGGTTTGCAGCTTGGACATGCTAAGCTTCTATTGTGTATAGGCCACCAATGAGTGAATATATCCCCTGTTTATCTTTCTGGGTTTGTGAGACCACGCTCAGGAGGATATTCTCTAATTCCATTCTTTTGCCTGCAAATTTTAGATATCAATTTTTCTTAAGGCTGAGTAGTACTCCATTGTGTAAATGTGCCACCTTTTGTTAATCCATTCTTCAATTGAGGGGCATCTAGGTTGTTTCCAGGTTCATGCTATTATGAGTAATACTGCTATAACATAGTTGAGCTAATGCCTTTGGAGTATGAATGTGCATCTATAGGGTATATGCCCAGTAGTGATATTGCTGGGTCTTTGGGGAGAGTTATTCCCAGTTTTCTGAGAAACCGCCATACTGCATTCCAGAGTGGCTGAGCCAGCTTACACTCCCACCAAAAATGGAGGAGTATTCCCCTTCCTCCGTACCATCTCCAGCATAGGCTGTCAACTGTGTCTTTTATCTTAGCCAATATGACAGGTGTAAGTGGCAACTCAAAGTTGTTTTGATTTGCATTTCTCTGATGGCTAAAAATGTTGAACACTTTTTCAAGTGCCTTTCAGCCATTTGTAATTCTACTGCTGAGAATTACCTTTTTAGTTCTGAGTCCCAGTTTTTGATTGTGTTATTCAAGGTTTTGGGCTTTAGTTACTTGAGTTCTCTAAATATTTTAGAGATCAGTCCTCTGACACTTGTAGGGATGGTGAAAATCTTTTTCCATTCTGTAGGATGTTTTTTTGTCTTATTGACTGTGTCCTTGGCTTTAAAGAAGCTTCTCAGTTTCAGGAGGTCCCACTTATTGATTTCTGTTCTTAGTATCTGTGGTACATATGTTATATTTAGGAAATTGTCACCTGTGGCAATATGTTGGAGGGTATTTCCCACTTTCTTTTCTTTTTTTTTCTTTTTTTTCCTTCTTTATTTTGTATTTATCAAAAAAAACACAGTAAAAAGAATTTAAAATGTGGAAGAGTTAACAATAACTATACAGAGGATAAGAATGATAAGCATAGCTTATCAAGGGTAGAAATACAAATAAGATTGCTACACCTATATTTTCTTTGTGTTCATCTTTCACTCTGAATTTTTTTTCCATCCCTGTATATCCTTATTCAAGGTCTCTTCCCCCTCCCAACACATCTGGTCATTTTTTTTTCTCTGCAACTCCCCATCCCCTCCCTGGGCAGGGAGCAGACAGTCCTATGGTCCCACTGACCCAATAATGCTTAGATCAGTCTCCACTTCTGGCCAAATCCAGATCTTTCCCCCCTCCCTCAAGAGTGAGTCAGGTGTTCCTCTAGGTGGAGTGGGATCCAAAGGGTCAGTCCAGGGTGTTTCTGATCCCAAGCTGTTCCGTGGTTGTGGTTTGCCGCTTGGGCATGTTTGGCTTTTTTTCTTGTTTGTTTGTTTAGAGACCACTAGTGAGTGAGTACATCCCCTGAAAGGCCCAAAACATTCAATGGAAAAAAGATACTTTATTTGACAAATGGTGTTGGCATAACTGGAAGGAAGTGTGCAGAAAAATGCAATTAGATCCGAGCCTGTCACCCTGCACAAAACTCAAATCCAAGTGGATCAAAGACCTCAACTTAACCCCAACCACTTTGAACTTGATAGAAGAGAAAGTGGGAAATACACTTCTACAAATTGGCAAAGGCCACCATTTCCTAAATATAACACCAGTGGCACAGGCACTAAGACCAACAATCAATAAGTGGGATCTCCTGAAGCTGGGAAGCTTCTGCAAAGCCAAGGACACTATCAATAGGACAAAACGACAGCCTACAGAATGGGAAAAGATTTTCACCAACCCTACAAGTGATAGAGGACTGATCTCTAAGATATATAAAGAGCTCAAGAATTTAGATCCCAAAACCTTGAATAACCCTATCAAAAAATGGGGTTCAGATCTAAAAAGGGAATTCTCAGCAGAGGAACTACGAATGGCTGAAAGGCACCT
>PVIH01023627.1:6018-24520 GCA_004025045.1 Sigmodon hispidus | reverse complement strand
TTTTACATATGTAGGTGCCCCTATATTAGGAGCATAAATATTTAAGATTGAAATCTCCTCTTGACCAATTTTTCCTTTGATGAATAAGTAGTGACCATCTTGGTCCCTTTTAATTGCTTTTAGCTTAAAGTCTACTTTGTTAGATATTAGGATTGCAACCCCTGCTTGTTTCTTAGGACCATTTGACTGGAAAATCTTTCCCAACCCTTTGTTCTAAGCCTGTGTCTGTCTTTGCAGTTGAGGTGTGTTTCTTGTAGGCAACAGAAGGCTTCTGTTGTTGTAACCATCTTGTTAGTATGTGACGTTTTATAGGAGAGTTGAGTCCATTGATATTAAGGGAAATTAGTGACCACTGATTCATATTTCCTGCCATTTTTGGTGGCAACTTGTTTGTATTTCCTTTCTCTAGGGTATTCTTCTGTGGACTTATTGATTGTTTGTGATTTCGTGGGTGTATCTGAGATCCTTAGGTTGGAGTTTTCCCTCTAATACTCTCTGTAGTGATGGGTTGGTAGATAGATATTCTTTCAGTCTGACTTTGTCCTGAAATACCTTGTTTACTCCATCTATGGTGATTGATAATTTTGCAAGGTATAGTATTCTAGTTTGGCAGCCATGCTGTTTTATCGTCTGTATAACTTCTGACCCAGCCCTTCTAGCTTTCATCGTTTCCATTGAATAGTCAGGCGTTATTCTGATGGGTCTGCCTTTATATGTGAGTTGGCCCTTTTCTTTTGCAGCTCTTAAAATTTTTTCTTTGTTCTGTATGTTTTGTGGCTTGATTATAATGTGGCGCGCTGACTTTTTTTGGGGGGATCATATCTATTTGATGTTCTGTAAGCTTCTTGTATCTTTATAGGCATTTCCTTCTTCAGGTTAGGGAAGTTTTCTTCTATGATTTTATTGAAAACATTATTTGTGCCTTTGAGCTGGTATTCTTCTCCTTCTTCTATTCCTATTATTTTCAAATTAGGTCTTTTCATGGTGTCCCAGATTTCCTGAACATTTTGAGTTATGGCTTTTTTAGTTTTACTATTTTCTTTGACTGATATATCAATTTGAGCTACTGAGTCTTCCACTTCAGAGATTCTGTCTTCCATCTCTTGAACTCTGTTTGTTATGCTTGTATCTGTGGTTCCAGCTTTTTTCTTCAGGTTTTCTATTTCCATCTTTGCCTCATTTTGCACCTTTTTTATTGCTTCTATTTCAGCTTTTATTTCAGCTTTTAGTTCCTGGCATGTTTCTTTTATAGATTTGTTCATCTCTTCCAATTTTTTGTTTGTATTTTCTTCTATTTCTTTAAGGGTTTTTTTTCATATTTTCTTTTAGAGCTTCAATGATCATCAAAAAGGAATTTTTGGTGTTGCTTCCTTCTGTTTCCTCTTCATTGCTCAGTTCAGGTGTTGTATTTGTAAGATCACCACTCTCTTCTGGAGTTACCATGTTGTCCTTTGTATTATTATGTAATTTTTTGCACTGACGTTTGCCCATGGCTTCAGTGGTTCACGATTAGATGGCTCCTGGTCAGTTGTGGCACTCGGGTTTGTCTGCCTCCTGTCACCTCTCTGGTCAGGGTCTGAGTCTGTCCTTCAGAGACCCCTGCAGATGTTGGCTCGCTCAGTTTGAGGTGGTGGTGGGTAGCCGTGCAACTTCCCTCAGCAGGAGCTGTGGGTATGGTGACCTGCAGATTTTATCCGCCCCTGCTCCCGAGTTTATTCTTTTTCAAACCAACCCAGGTCAAAACCCTTTGTTCAAGGGTTTCAGCCATGAGCCCAGAGGTGAGGGAGTTTTAAAGAAAAGCATATGCAAGTAGGTGCTGCATCTTGGCATTCCAGGACTGGGCAAAGGAGTATGGGGTACAGCAGCCACTGGCTACACTTTCAGTGCAAACCCAGGCCCTGAATCTGCTGGCTGAACTTTTGGCGTGAAACTGAGTTTTGAATCTATTGGCTGTCAGGCGCATTTCTGAGATTTTTCCCAGATTCTTAGACCTGGGCCCTGCCCTCAGGCATTAAGTGGTCTTTCCCTGAAATAAAGTTTTGTAGGATAAATCCATGCTTTCACAGCTTCCTATAAACAACTGCGTGAGAGTGTGCATGGACAGGCCCTGACCTGGATCTGCACCTGCAAGGCTGCCCTATATGGCCCACCCAACCTGCCATAGAGCAGAGCTGTTCAGAATGTTTTTGTGACCAGATTTGTAGGGTCAGATCTGCCATCTGTCCTAAATGGGCCAATTGAAGAGGCAAGAAGAGTTGAGGAATTTATGTAATGTGACCATGGTGGTAAAAGGGACAGATGAAGGGGTTCCAAGGTCTGCCATGTCTGTCTTCTGGGACACCGATGTGAGCCATTTGAATAGAGGGCAAGAAGCATGCATAACTTAGCAGAACTGGTCAGACTGTGGGCTGTCAGAAGCTTGTTTGATGGCACACAGTGTGTCCTGTGTGAAATTTCTTTCCCAAGACAACTCCCCCCTCCAGCTGCCTCCAGGACACCCCCTTTTCTGTTCCCCACCATGAAATTCTGGGGAGCTGCAGCTGCTGTGGGTCCCTTGCCTCAGTAGCCTGATGGCCAAAGTAAGGGACAGCAGTGTCTCTCTTTGGAAGATGGTTGCAGAAGGGTCTCAGCATGTGCTGGAGATGACTGTGAACTAGAGACCTATCAATAGCCTGGTCACAGCCCTGTAGCCTGTATCAGAGGATAAAGATTGTCACATGCTATCAACAGAAAATGCAGCTCTTCCTTGAAAGAGGGTAAAGAATCATTTATTCTGAAGCTAAATATAAGTGACCCTGGCCTGGGAACACAGGTTTAGGTCTCCCTGATTGTGAAAATGGTTCTGTGAAGTTTTTACAATTGTAAAAGGAAGCCCCAGTGGAGGTTTAAATGAAAATGTTTGGATACTTTGTCCCCAGATTATGGAACTGTTTAGGGAGGGTTAGATGTGTTGGAGGAGGCATGTAACTGGAGACAGACTTTGAGGGTTCAGAAGACTCCTGACATTGTCATTGCAGACTCTGCTTCCCTCCTGGGAATGCTGGACAAGATGCTGGCTGTCAGCTGTCCCTGCCAGATGCCTTTGCCATCATGGACTCTAACCTTCTGGAAGGGTAACCTCAATTAAACACGTTCTTTCATAATTTGTCTTGGTCATTGTGCTTTGTCATAGCAGTGGAAAAACCCTAACTAAGAAAGCTACAGATCAAGGCATTTTCCAAATACATCCGTGGAAATACTGAGAGGTTAATGTAAAGGAAGAGACTCCCTGCTATTGCTCAGACACTCTTTAACAGTATCTATTCTCTTGTTTTTACATCCTTACCACAGTCTCTCCTCCCCCCTCTCCTCCCAGCCTCTCCTGCTACCTCCCCCACCCTCTCCTCTTTTTCTCTTCAGAAAAGGGCTGGCCTCCCAGGGATACCAACCAGCCATGGCATATCAAGTTGCAGTAAGACTATGCACCTCCTCCCCTTTTAAGACTGGATGAGACAATCCACTGGGAGGAAAGGGTCTCAGAGGCAAAAAACCATTCTTATCCTCTGGGTTGGTGGGAACTTGTTAATACATCCCAAAATGTATCACATGATGGTTACAAAGATGTTAGTAAAGGGGTTAAACTCTTCCACTTACACAACTGGATTTAGGTTCCAGTTCTCTAAGAAGGGCAAAGCAGGTGTCTTTTCCAGCAAAGGGCCATTCGAAGTGGAGAGAGAAAACAAACCCAGAGTGCCCAAGTCAGCCTCACAGCATCTCAAGGACAAACCCAGCAGCCCCCTTCCCAGTCATGTCCATGCGTGTGCAGATGTGTCCAAAAATGATAAAACCAAACCTTATTCAATTAGAAATATGCTAATGTAACTGCTGCCTGATCAACCAGTTATGTAGCTGACCCTGAAACTCCCTTTAACTGTGCTTAAAAGAAGTCTGCACTTCCTCTTGGAGTCTTTACCATTTTGTACAGGGCAGCACCACCACAGGCATGCTGGTACAATAAACACTCTTTGTTCTTACATACTGTTTGAGTCTGGGGTCTTCCTTCAGTGTTTCCTCAGACCCTACATATGGTGAATATGGTCAGGAACTCTGGGGATTCTGAAACTCATTAGTGGAGCATTCTAGAACACATTCTGTTCTTTGCTGGATGAGTCTGGGTGTGTCTTTGTTTAGGTTCAGTGACTGGACAAAAAAACAACCAAACAAAAAAACAAAACAACAGCAAACTTGTCCTGGTTTGGTGACCAGATGCAAACTAGAGACCTACTGACTGTGGAGGTGCAGATAGGATGTTAACTTCCTCCTATCCAGGAGTCTGAGGACACTCAGACTCCCTTTTAGTGGAACCACAGAGTCCCAGTTAGAGTTAGGAAGCAGCAGTCTGAATCTGGCTATGGTAGCCGTGGGTCTCTCCCATCAATTGCAGGTGCCTGAGAATGGGAATATATGTATGTGTTCTATTCTGTTCACTGTCTTTTATGTTCTTAAAAAATACTATCATGGGCAGATAGTGAGCTTCACCCCCTGGACCTAGTTCAGTCACATCTCAAGGACTTAAAACATTTGGTGCATTAAACAGAGAGTCTAAAACTAATTGTGCAGTGGGGTGTGGGTGTGAGAACTGATGATCTTTTGTAAGAATGCTGAGTGCCATGAAGCCAGCCCTCCCCTTTCTTCCTAAGCCAAATTCTTCACCGTTGGTACAATTCACAGCCCTGTGAAGTCCTTGTTAGTGGCTACTCTCTCACCTTAATCCTTTCCTGTCCTGAAACTGCCTAAAAACTGATGAATTGAACCAACCTATATGCTTTAAAAAAGTCTTGACTTGGGGGCTGGAGAGATGGCTCAGCGGTTAAGAGCACCATCTGCTCTTCAAGAGGACCCGGGTTCGATTCCCAGCACCCACATGGCAGCTAACAACTGTGTGTAGTTCCAGTTCCAGGCAAACACCAAGGCAAATAAATAAATAAATAATAAATAAATAAAGTTTTTAAAAAAAGTCTTGACTTTAAAATAAAAGTCAAAAAATATATTATGTTTTTAAAAACTATGCTTTTGTTTCTACAGGGAAGAAAAATATGGTTTTTAGTTATTCAGATTTGTTGAGTTATAAATATATGTCAACATTTAGGGGAGTTGGTTTAAAGTTGTTTTGTTCTAATATATATAATTAAAACTACACATTAATAATTATTTACCATATTACAGCCCTCCAGGCTTCAGGGTTCTATATGGCTGGCCTTCTATGCAATAATAGGACTAAAGCTCTTAGCTATTCAGAATTTCATAGGGAGATCCAAACATGTTTCTTAAAATTTGTCAACATCACATCTATATGTTATAAATAAATCTAACTGCTCCTACAGTGTCTAAGGATTTACTTATTTTATGCACAAAAATACTTATAAGATAGCACAAAACAGGACCTGAGAGGTCCTTTTAACAAATATATCTACAAGGTAACATGATGACCTGATTGTTGTTACCCGACTTAGATTATTTTTAAGATTAAACCTAGATTTGTTTAGTTCAGATATATTTAATAGATAATGGTCCTCAAATCTATCAAAGGTCTATTAAATATGACGTTAAAATTATTTAATAAGAAAATTACTATAACAGAGACTCCCAGCTTCTAACAATGACTCCCAAGGTCTCCAAAAAAGATGTGAAACAACCCAATGCTACTCACATCGTTGATAACGCTGACCACTGGGAAAGATACTCCAAGACAACACCTGTTGCCAGAAACCAGCTCAGACTGTGGACAAGCAAGACACTGACAAAATACAGTCATTCTTCCCTATGTTTCTCCTCCACAGGAAAACTCTCATTTTATAGGCCTGGCAGCCAAAGACTGATGTTTCCTAATACCTCGGCCTCAGGGCTGTGAAGACCACAGAATCCTCAAATGATTGTCTAGATAATGGACTAATCACTGACATTGGTCTGCACCTCTGCTTACTCAGGTGTAATGTATCCTTCTCAGATCTCTGATGGTATTAACAACTAGGCTACTATAACTTTGTCAGCTTAGCATCAGACAACCAGATTCTTCCACAAGGCTATAGATGGCTTGGTAGCTCATTTTATATGTTAAAATGAAGAGTTAATTTTCTGGGTTTCCTTTGGAGAAAAATAAACAGATTTCAAAGGTAACTTTTCACTAAAACAAACAAACATGATTTAAAATAATTGTTCTCAATAATAAGTGTTTATGTCTCTGATAAGTGATTGGATAAAAATATGACTATATAAATTATAAGGGTCTGAAACATATAAAAGTCTGAGGATATAAAAGCTTAAATAAGTTCTAAGGGTCACAGAAAATGATTTAAGATACGGTCACTGAGTTCTCCCAGGGCAGGCTGGAAGAGTGATTTCTAATATCTACCCCTTTGTATTTCTCCTAGCCAATCAAAAGGGGAAAAATAACTACTGTAGATACCAGAGGTTCTAAAATCAAACACCCCAGATCATGAGTCTATGTCTCTTGGAACCAAGGGGACATAGGGTCACACCATCACATGGAAGTATTCCTAAGAATGCTTTTAATTGCTAAAACTATCTGGTCTCTGGTCACTTGAACCAGCCATAAATTCTGATACAAAATGTCCTTGACCTAAAGGTTATAAAAACTGCCTGGCCACTTAACTGCTCGGCATCTAGAATTGGAACCCCATGGAAGAAATGCTGTGTCTTGGAAACTCTCCCAGTGGGGTCCATCCAGGTGGGGTCCAAAGATACTCTGGGACAGAAAGACACTAAGCATGAGCCAATCAGCAGCACGTTAGCAAAGCAACCAACTTTGTTGTAGCTTTTTTCTATTTAAAAAAAAACAAAAACAAAAACAAAAACAAACAACTTGTAGCTAAGGGCGTGAACTACTTCCTACTCTATTGTCACAGAAGCTTGAAGTATGCTCCCTGCCTGGCTTGTACGTGCTGCCAATAAACCTTGCTGTTTGTATTCCGGACATTTCTGGCTTCGGGTGTCTCTCTGGGGGTTGAGCTCTGGACACAACATTTGGTGCATTTCCAGGAACCCCAGAGACCCCACTGAGACCAGAGGTTCTTTTGGCCACAGACTGGTAAGAGCGCTCAGTTCATTCTTGTGTTTGTCTATCTGTCTTTGTCAACTTTCATTCTTGTCTCGGCCGATTTGTAGTAATTTGCAGGCTCTCACTGAGTCGGATGCGCCGGAACAGCGATGCTGGAGGATTGGAGAGAAGTCTCAAATCCGTGTGAGTGAGGAACTTGCCGCCCCTCTGTGTGAGTGAGGAACTTTCTGCTCCCCTGTTTGTGTGAGGGACCTTCTGGCTCCTCCGTTGGTGTGAGGGACTTGCTGCCCCTCTGTTTGAGGTCACGCATACTGCGTGGTGGTGCACACCTTTAATCACAGTACTCTGGAGGTAGAGGCTGGCAGATCTTGTGAGTTTGAGGCCAGCATGGTCTACATAGTGAGTTCCAGAACAGTTTTGACTATGTAGAATGACCGTGTCTCAAAAAACAAAAGCACGGGTGACCATATGTTTTTAGTAACTCCTGACTGGGGATGGAGAGGTCAGGTTTCCAACTTGGGAGTGTCTTTGGGTATCTTTCTCCCTTTAGGGAGAGAGCTACCTTGTTTTGTCCTGGAAAACCTGTGAAAGTACTGTCAGGTTGTGCTGTCACTTTAATTGTCCTTGTCTCCTCTTTTGTCTGGAACCCTGGGGATGTTGGGGGGTCACCTCACTCCCTCCTGTGCCTGGCAGCGGTCCCATAGCAGTCTCCTGAGAACAGCCCATTGCCCGCTTTGTGTGCACCATTGCCCTGTTTGTTTTTATCTATGTGGATGTCTTAGCCAGGATAATAGCCTCTTACTTCCCTGAAAATGTTCCTAGAGATGAATGTGTGAGTGCATGAACAACAATGTGGCCACAGTGTGCATGATTAATGTTTGCACTCATGTGTGTATGTTTGTTTCATGACTAAAGTTCTGTTTGTCTTGTTGAGAAGTTTTGTCTGTTTCTCAAGAAAGTTGTACATGCTGTTCTGATGTGTTTCTAATTTTGTTAAAAGCATAAAGCTGAAACAAAAATGGTTTACATATTTTTGCTGTCTCTGTTGTCAAAAGCAACCAGTCACCACCCACAGCTGCTGTGACTGCACTCATGGTCTGCAATCAGAACCTAGCAGGAGTTCAAACGTCTTTTTATATATATATATATATATAGATAGTGCTGACTCAGTAAAAAAAATATTAAATAAGGTTGTATCTGTTACAATTAAAACTAGTAATACTTTAAATTGATAATTAGAAATCTATGCATGAGTAAACCTAAAAAATGACATGATTCCATTTTGGACTGCATTTTTAGTCAGCCGCGTGGCTGGGTTGCCAATCCATCTTTAGTCAGTCACTTGTTTGGCAACCATCCTTGCTGGGTTATTCACTGCTTGTGGTTGCTGAGCCAAAGGGACTGCTGCCCTGATCGTTCAGATGCATGAATAATTATTAGTTAAGACAAAAAAATGTTGTCAACATTAGAACCATATGTATGAACTTATTTTTAAAAAGAAAATACTTTTGTGTTGTTGTTATTTAGACATTTATATTAGAGGAAGCTGTATTATTAGGGCTGCTGGTGATACAGTACACTTATAAAAAGCAGTTTAGAGATGACAATATTTTGTTTTACAATGATCTGCTTTCAAATGCAGACAGAGATGAACTAATTTTTTAGTGTTCTATGTGAGAGCCCACAAAAAAGTTGTTGGGAGTTTAGCTTCTGCCATAGAAAAGCAGATATACCAAAAGCAGCTTATATTTTTACCCTAAATTCTATCCTGGAAAAGGTTTGAAAATTTCTATCACATTGCTGAGGATTTTTCTTCTTGACACTTAAGACTTTTTGTGTGTTTTATGAAAAGCATTTAATAAAGCATGCCTATGACTCTAACTTAGAAGCCAACTATGTACACTGGTGCTTTGACTTCAGAAATCTGTTAAAGAAATGTTGTCACTTTATTGAGGTTGTTCTGAACCCCTGTATATTTTTAAATATGTAATAAAATTTAAAACAAAACAATACTCTCTGTTTTTGCTTAAAATATTATAGCCATGCAAAGTACTGACACAATTATTTTCTCAGGGGTGAGCTTACAAGTAACTAGAAACAAAGTCTTTCTATATACCGGGGCAGCCCTCATACTTCAGAGATCTTCAGAATATGGCATTTAAAGCATTATATCAGACAGAGACTCCCAGATCCTGACAGTGACCCAAGGTCTCCGAAGAAGATTATGAGACACCAAGACATCTCCAGCAGTGCTGACCTGGGCAAGATGCCATAGCACAATGCCTGCCTGCTACCAGGACCCAGCCTAAGACTGCAGGACATTGGAGAATTGATTGCACCCTTTTGCCTAGACAAAGTAAGGTCAGTCTTCTCCTATATGTCCCTCTACTTTGGGAAAAAACTCCCACCTTAAAGGCCTGGCAGCCAAAGACTGATACTGTTTGGATACTTCTGCCTCCAACTATGTGGAGACCTGGGTATGGCCGACTGGATATGGACTGGTCTCTGTTGTTTTTGGAAGTTGCTCAGTCTGCACTCAGGTATAATTTCCCTTCTCAGATCTCTGCAAGTATTGACAGCTAAGCTAGTTATAACTTTGTCAGCTTGGCAGAATCAACTAAAACTCTTATACTTTTCTCTTCTGTTTTGGGGACTCCTGCCCTTTCCAATTACTAAGAAAGTTTCAATTCTAACTTTTGTTCTTAGTTTTAATGTGTCTCAACAGATTTCCACTTGGCTGGCATATACAATTTACTTCAAAGGAGTACTTGCTGAAAGCTTGTATGGACCAGTCCAACTGACATGGGATATTTCTTGTCTCCACAACTGCGTCAGACAACTACATGCTCCTGACAGGAGCCCTATAGCCCAGCCCTTTACTAGCCTTTCAGCCTTTCTGGGCTCTGACAACAAAGTCCCAGTGTCAGCTTGAAGCAGACGGAAGAGAAACATTGACGGTATCCCCGGCCCATAAAAGTTGAAGTGCTAAGTTAAAAGGAAACCTTCTGGCATAGGAGACAAATCTTTTTGTAGAGGCCAAAAGGTCCCTACAGCCTAAAGTCTGGCATTGCAAGTCAGCTTCCTATTGGACCCCAGAGATCCCAGCTGCTCCTGTCTCAGAGTGTCCTGCCTTGAAAAGTTGATAAAATGACTGACCCCTGGCTGCTCACACTGCTTACTCTGCTTACAGTCTGAGGAATCTAGCAAGTACAGAGCCTTGCAGTCACACGCAGTTAGAGTGAGTGAAGAAAGCAGGACAGTACTGGGGTGATGTCTGGCTGGCTTGCCAGAAGGTAGAACTAAGAGCCTGAACTGAGAAGGAGCCATAATAGCACCCCGTTCTAAGCCAGGTCCATGCTGATTGACTTACTGATTAGTTTTCCAGCAACTCTTTTTCTTCCCAGAGCCAGTACTGTGGAAATATTCTACTTTGCAGAGACACAGCAGCCCCTCCCTTGGTTAAAGATTAATTAAATGAATAAATATGTTAGCCTCTTTTGCATGGAGCTAGAGTACCAGTGTGAAGGATTTGCCAGGATTAGAGAATGGCAGTGGTGATGTCTTGAGATAAAGTACAGGCTCAGCCACAGGAGGACAGCACCAGATGCTCTCCCACCTCCCCCCTACCTGCCTCTGAGGGCCACGCCTAAGAGTTAGCCTTGTATTCTGTAGTCACTACAATGTCACTAGACTGAGTGAGAACTTGCAGATTAGTTTGGGTCTATAAGTGTGGGCACAAGAGCTAGTGCAAAGGAGGTAGAGTATGACCATCCTCCAGACAGATAAGCCTTGACAGCTCTGAAATAGCTGGAGCCAGATGTCACCTCAGAAGCTCAGGGACGTGGTTGCTGCCTTCATGAAGCTAAGATTGTAATGATGCTGGCAGGATAGAAGATACTCTTTCTTCTTGGCCATCACCTTTGGCTTTGTGTCATAAATAGACTACTCCTATGAATATATTGCCAGAGTCCCATGATTGGGACAATAACCAAAAAGAAAATGGGGGAGTGAAGAGAGAAAACTTAGCTCAGGAAACCCCATTTTGCATTCTAGTAGCTATTTTATAAAAAGGTAAAATAAAGTTTAGTTTCTCATTTCTGGCAAGGGGTGCTGCCCAGGTCTGGGAGAAGAATAGTCATGCCTGATCAGTCCTGGAAAAAGAACATGCCCTAAAAGAATAACCTAGTAGGGGTCCTCCCCAGTTCTGAGAGAATAGTTTCCTACCTGTCCAGCTTTGGGAGATCAGCCAAGACATCTGTCCAGGTCTGGGAAAGGAATAGATTCTCACTTGCCTAGTTCTGGGAAAAATCAGCCACCCTAGGTAGGGTCCCAGTGGGGTCCATCCAGGTGGGGCCTAAAGATACTCTGGGACAGAAAGACCCTAAGCACGAGCAATCAGTAGCACGTCGGCACTGTACCCCCAAGCAATCAACTTTGTTGTAGCTTTTTCCTATTTAAAAAAAAAAATCTTGTAGCTAAGGGCACCAGCTACTTTCTGCTCTGTTGTCACAGAAGCTAAAGTATGCTCCCTGCCTAGCTTGTATTGCGCTACCAATAAACCTTGCTGTTTGTATTCTGGACATTTCTGGCTTCGGTGGTCTCTCTAGGGGGTCTAGCCCTGGACACAACATACCCCATTCCAAAAACCTACCCCTCTCAGATAGAACACCAAAAATCCAGGGTATCCAGGGTCCTCCCGCAAAGCTCAAGACTGCACCTACAGGTTATTTAAGCCCCTGCCTCTAGATTGGTGATCTGATTTCTCTTGGCCCCTCCCCTTGCCTTACCCCTGGGGAATTAGAAGGTCGCCTGAGAGTTCTTGATCCAGTAAACCTGGTCTCTTTAATTCGGCTTGATCTGGCTTGCTGCAGCAGTGGAGAAACCTACTATCGGGGTACAAAAGCCTATCATCTTTGTGTCAAGCCTAGCTAGAGTTGAGCCTTTTTCGGTCCCCAGACCACGTGGCATCACTCTTTGAACCCTACCCTCTGCCAAACCAGGTCGACTTTTGGCTCGGGTGAGTCACCCATTTCCAAGCATAGGAAAGTCTGGGACCTGATCCAGGGTCAAAGATTTCCTAGTTACTCACTAAGCCGCGCTGCACTAGGCAACCCCGGCCCATTTCCAGAGCAGAGACCATCCCTGCTCCGTGAGGTCCCTTCTGCAGAAGACATTCCTCATAGTCAGTCCCGCATCATTCTCAGCCCTAGGCTGTATTACTGGACACAGTTCTATACCTTTTCGTCTCCTGCAAAAGGCTTGTAAATGAGTAACTGCGGGTCCAAGTCTTATCCCCTGTCAACCTTGAGGTGTCTGTTACAAAATTTATCCAAACTGGGGCTGACATCATGGATCCAAAACGCCTGGTTTTCTTGTGCTTCGGGGTCTGGCTTCAATATGCTCTTGATAACCAGTCAA
Organism: Sigmodon hispidus; assembly: GCA_004025045.1. Taxonomy (NCBI): domain Eukaryota; kingdom Metazoa; phylum Chordata; class Mammalia; order Rodentia; family Cricetidae; genus Sigmodon; species Sigmodon hispidus. The sequence goes on along the minus strand of PVIH01023627.1, from coordinate 12,045 downwards.
TGTGACCACCAGAGGGCACTCTTGACTTTAACATCCTTCGTGGTCTTGAAAAGTTCTTGAAAATGTTCAGTTTTTGGGTCCTGCGCTCTAGCCTCTCCCTTTGTGGCTAGTGCCCCACGAGCCAGACCCTCATCTACCTGGGGGCTGGGATCCTGAACCATGGCTCCCCACTTCTGCCTCCCATGCCTTTTTACTTCCTCTCTCCCCGTTTCCTGATAAATTCGTCTTGCGCTAGTCTGCCGTTCCTGATGCGTTTTCTTAGTGGCATACCGTGGCAGGGCCTACCAAAGGGTGCCCACTGGCGTTTTCCTGGCGTTTGGCTTGGCCATGCTGGGATTCTCCCCACAACTGATCCATTCTCGCTGTTCCTGCCTGCTCTTGCACTGAACTATGCTGCAATTCTACAAGCCCGTTCTCATAACAGATCTGTTCTCTTTGTCTATCCTGTCTGCTCTCACCCTAGACTGCATAAACTCCGCTACACTACTTCCTCACTCCTGAAAACAATCTCTTCTTCCAAATCTACCCCTTGCTGTTCCAGCTTGCTCCTCTGGATTTCTTTCAGTCTCAGCAGTCTGCATCCCTACTCTGGTTTTTTAGTTTCCTCCACAGTGCCTTCTCCTCCGGGCTCAGGTGTGTGAGGCCCTGCTGCTTGCAAACCTGTGGTGCCCTGCCCACCTCGACCCTGCTGCTGATGAGCCTGGCACCAGGAGTGGTAGGCCCGGCCGCTCTCAGCAGGCTGGCCCGGTAACAGCAGTACTTTTGAGGCTGCCATAGCTATTGCCACAACAACCATGGCCAGGAAGCATCTTTTATTTTTAAGGTTTCTTACAGGCTGCTATGTGGTTTGAGACCTAAATAATTTGTAACAAAGTCTGTTTCCTACCGAAAGTTTTGTTGTCTTGCTGTTAGAAAAGTCCTGTCTATTTTGTATGTATAGATGGATCTGTGCCTGTATGTTTTCTTGACAGTGAGCCACACAAAATTACTTCAGGCTCAGTTAGATGTGTGACTGTATGTGCCACTGCACGCTTGTCTCTGACTGGATGTCTGAGTTCATGTGTTCTGTGTGTCTTAGCCATTACTATTACAACTAGCTGCCTGGGCTCAGAATTTGCTTCTGGGTTTTCTGGCCACTGAATCTGATGTAATGACAGAGAAAATTATTTTATGCTGTCCTACCTAATTAAACAAAACAACAACAAAACAGTTAAGAAATTGGGTATAGTTAAAAATCTGTAACAAAAAGTTAACTTAAAACTTTTAACTCCAAATTGGAACTGCTCCGAAAAACAACACAGTCTGCCAGCATTCTAATTAGGTACAGCCACGTGGGCAGCCACCATCATGACTAAGGTGGGAGAAGAGGAAGGCCATGACTTCATCACCATCTTGTGAACTCATGGTATGACCACATGTGTCTTGGAGACAAGAAGTCTTCAAGATATTTTGGATTAGGATAGATTTCTGTATGATAATTCCTGCCCTGTTCCCAAAACAAGGTTTATGAAAGATAGGATTTAAAACAACGCTGGTTTACAGTTGGACAACTGGAGACCCACAGTCCCTTGGCCCACAGCTGCTGAAGAAGTGAGTGGCACCCTGGACTCTCAGGCCAAGGGAGACCGTAGTCTCTGAAGCCTGGCCTGGGGACACAGTCCCTGGAACCACAACTACACCCAGCTCCACCCTAAACCAAAGCCAGCAGGGAGACCCCTTGCAAGCCCAACCTCCAGCAAAACCTAGTCAGAGGGACAAGCTACGGCCATACTCTGCCCCAACCCCAAACTGCATCATCATACGATGGTCCCAGTGACCTCTGCAATGACTGGAGACCTACAGCCCTCTGGCCCACAACTGACTAAGAGGAATCTAAGAGCTGACTAAGAGTAAACTGAGGAAGCAATGGACAGACATCAGTGCAAGAATACATATAACAACATAAAGAACAACAAGGCACCACCAGAAGAAGCTGGTGGCTCTACAACATCAAGACCTGATCATGGCAATGAAGAGGATGCAAAAGGAAAAAAACCTTAAAAAACAATTTTATAAAGATAATAGATGCCTTGAAAGAAGATATAAAAATTTTCTTTAAAGAAAATAGAAACAAAAAACTAGAAGAGATTAACAAATCTCTGAAAGAAAATAAAGAAAACCAAGAAAAAGAAAACAAACAGGTGATGGAAACATTCCAGGAATTAAAAATTGAAATAGAAACAATAAAGAAGGTACAAACAAAGGCAATGCTGGAAATAGAAAACCTGAAGAAACAAACCGGAACTACAGATTCAAGCACAGCCAACAGAATGCAAGAGACAAAAGAGAGAATCTTTAAAGTGGAAGATTCAATAGTGGAAATAAATACTCCAGTCAAAAAAGACACTAAAAAAGTCATAACACAAAACATCCAGGAAATTTGGGGCACCATAAAAAGACCAAACCTGAGAATAATCGGAATTGAAGAAGGAGAAAAATACCAGTTCAAAGGCACAAAAAATATATTCAACTAAATTATAGAAGAAAACTCTCCCAACCTAAAAGAAATGCCTATACATATAAGATACAAGAAGCTTACAGGACACCAAATAGACTAGACCCTCCAAAAAAGTCTGTTCACAACATAATAATCAAGCCACTAAACCTACAGAACAAAGAAAAATTACTAAGAACTGCAAAGGAAAAAGGCCATGTTACCTATAAAGGCAGACCCATTAGAAACAATAAAAACAAGAAAATCCTTATCAGATGTTATACAGACACTAAAAGAGCATGGCTGCCAACCAGGACTACAATACCCAGCAAAACTATCAATCACCATAGATGGACACAAAAAATGGGAATAACTCTTTGTATCATATCAAACCACTATGGCCTAATGTTAGAATTCAACAACATCAAAAATCACAAAAAGCCTACAAATTCATGCTCTACACTGAACCACCTCTGGGTCAAGAAAGAAGCTAAGAAAGAATTTTAAAAACTTCCTAGAAGTAATGAAAATGAAAATCCACAACACACCTAAACTTATGGGACACAATGAAAACAGTGTTAAAAGGAAAGCTCATAGCACTAGATGCCTATATGAAAAACCTAGAGAAACCCCACACTAGAGAACTAACAGCTCAGCTGAAAGCCTTAGAACAATTAGAAGCAAACTCATGTAGAAGGAGTAGACAGTAGGAAATAATCAAACTTAGAGCTGAAATCAACACAATTGAAATAAAAAGAACAATACAAAGAATCAATGAATCCAAGAGTTGGTTCTTTGATAAAGTCAACAAGATAGATTAACCCTTATTGAAACTAACCAAAAAACACACACAGAGAGAGAGAGAGAGTATCCAAATTAACAGAATCAGAAATGCAAAGGAGGACAGAACAATAGACACCTAGAAAATTCAGAGAATTATCAGGTCATACTTAAAAAAAAAGTCTATGCCACTAAAATGAAAAACCTAAAAGAAATGGACAGATTTCTGCACAGGTTCCAGTTAACAAAATTAAATCACAACCAGATAAATGACCTAAACAGACCTATAACCCCCCCAAGGAAATTGAAGCTGTTATTAAAAGTCTCCCAAGTAAAAAAAATAAAGCCCAGGGCCAGATGGTTTCAGTGTCAAATTCTACTGGACATTCAAAAAAGAACTAAAACCAATACTCCTCAAACTGTTCCATACAATAGAAACTGAAGGAACATTGTCAAACTCTTTTTATGAGGCCAAAATAACCCTGATACCCAAGTCACTCAAAGATGCAACAAAGAAAGAGAATTATAGGCCAATATCCCTCATGAATATTGATTAAAAAATACTCAATAAAATTCTGGCAAACTGAATTCAACAACATATCAAAAAAAAAATCATCCACCATGATCAAGTAGGCTTTATCCCAAAGATTTAGAGATGGTTCAACACAAGGAAAACTGTAAATGTCATCTATCATATAAACAACCTGAAAGAAATAAAACACATGATCATCTCCTTAGATGCTGAAAAACCTTTGACAAAACCTAACACTCCTTCATGATAAAAGACTGGAGAGATCAAGAATACAGGGAAAATATCAAGATATAATAAAGGTGATATTCAGCAAGTCAACATCAAACTAGTTGGAGAAAAAACTCAAAGCAATTCCGCAAAAATCAGGAACAAGACAAGGCTGTCCTCTCTCCCCTTATCTATTCAATATAGTTCTCAAAGTTTTAGCTGAAGCAATAAGAGAACAAAAGGGGATTAAGGGCATACAAGCTGGAAAGGAAGAAGTCAAATGATCTCTATTTGAAGATGATATGATTATATACATAACTGATCCACAAAATTCTACCAGGGAACTTCTACAGCTGTCAAACACCTTCAGCAATACAGCAGGATACAAGATTAACTCAAATAAATCTGTAGCCCTCATATACAGTAAAGTAAAAGGGCTGAAAAAGAAATAAGGCAAACATCACCCTTTATAATAGCTGCAAATAGCATTAAAGATCTTGGTGTAACTCTAACCAAAGAAGTAGCAGACCTGTTTGACAAAAATTTTAAATCACTGAAGAAGAGAATTGAAGAGGATATCAGAAAATGGAAAGCTCTCCCATGTTCCTGGATTGGTAGGATCAACATAGTAAAAATGGCAATTCTACCTAAAGCAAGCTACAGATTCAATGCACTGCCCATCAAAATCCCAACACAATATTTTACGGACCTTGAAAGTACAATACTCAACTTCATTTGGAATAACAGGAAAGGCAGGATTGCCAAAACAATTTTGCTCAACAAAAGAACCTCAGGAGGTATCACCATCCCTGACTTCAAGCTATACTATAGAGCTACAGTAATAAAGACAGCCTGGTACTGGCATAAAAACAGACTTGTGGATCAATGGAATAGAACTGAGGATCCAGACATTAACCCAAAAACCTATGGACACCTGATCTTTGACAAAGAGGCCCAAAATATTCAATAGAAAAGATGGTGGTGGCATAGCTGGATGGTAGTGTGTAGAAAAATAAAAATAGATCCAAGTCTGTCACCCTGCACAAAACTCAAATCCAAGTGGATCAAAGACCTCAACATAAACCCAGCCACTTTGAACTTGATAGAAAAGAAAGTCAGAAATACCCTTCTACAAATTGGCACAGGCGACCACTTCCTAAATATAACACCAGTGGCACAGACACTAAGAACAACAATAAATAAGTGGGATCTTCTGAAACTGAGAAGCTTCTATAAAGTCAAAGATACAGTCCATAAGACAAAACGACAGCCTACAGCATGGGAAAAGATTTTCACCAACCCTACAAGTGACAGAGGACTGATCTCTAAAATAAAGAACTCAAGAATCTAGAGCCCCAAACCTTGAATAACCCAATCAAAAAATGGGGTTCAGAACTAAAAAGGAAATTGTCAGCAGAATTACAAATGGCTGAAAGGCACCTGAAAAAGTGCTCAACATCTTTAGCCATCAGAGAAATGCAAATCAAAACAACTTTGAGATACCATCTGACACCTGTCAGATTGGCTAAGATAAAAGACACAGATGACAGCCTGTGTTGGAGAGGTTGTGGAGCAAGGGGAACACTCCTCCATTTTTGGTGGGAGTGTAAGCTTGTTCAGCCACTCTGGAATGCAGTATGGCACTTCCTCAGAAAACTGGGAATCAATCTCCCCAAGGATCCAGCAATACCACTTCTGGGTGTATACTCAAAAGACGCACATTCACACTCCAAAGGCATTAGCTCAACTATGTTCATAGCAGCATTATTCATAATAGCAAGAACCTGGAAACAACCTAGATGCCCCTCTACTGAAGAACGGATTAACAAACTGTGGTACATCTACACAATGGAGTACTACTCAGCAGTAAGAAAAAATCATATCCTAAAATTTGCAGGCAAATGGATGGATTTGGAGCATATCCTCCTTAGTGAGGTGTCACAAACCCAGAAAGATAAGCAGGGGATGTACTCACTCATTAGTGGACTCAAAAAAAAAAAAAAAAAAAAAAAAAAAAAAAAAAAAAAAAAAAAAA
>PVIH01023626.1:0-24421 GCA_004025045.1 Sigmodon hispidus | reverse complement strand
TGTATGTCTACCCTTGATAAGCCATGCTTATCATTCTTATCCTCTATATAGTTATTGTTAACTCTTCCACATTTTAAATTCTTTTTACTGTGTGTTTTTTTTTTTAATAAATACAAAATAAAGGGAAAAAAAAAGAACAATTAAAACGAGTTTTTATACTATAGATATTTGGTTAGAATATTTTTTCAAGGTTTTGGACTCTAGTTTCTTGAGTTCTTTCAAAATTTTCGAGATAAGTCCTCTGTCACTTTTAGGATTTGTGAAAATCTTTTTCTACTTTGTAGGCTGTCATTTTATCTTATTGACTCTACCCTTGGTTTTACAGAAGAGTCTCAGTTTCAGGAGGTCCCACTTATTGATTGTTGTCAATTTCTGTGCTACTGGTGTTATATTAAGGAAGTGGTCACCTGTGCCAATGCACTGGAGGGTATTTCTGATTTACTTTTCGATTAAGTTCAGTGTGGCTGGGTTGCCCAAAATCTTGAATAATCCAATCAAAAAATGGGGTTCAGAACTAAAAATAGAATTCTCATCAGAAGAATTATAAATGGCTGAAAGACACTTGGAAAAGTGCTCAGCATCTTTAGCCATCAGAGAAATGCAAACCAAAACAACTTTGAGATACCACTTAACTCCTGTCAGATTGGGTAAGATAAAAGACGCAGATGACAGCATATGCTAGAGAGGTTGTAGAGCAAGGTGAACACTCCTCCATTGTTGCTGGGAGTGTAAGCTTGTTCAACCACTCTGGAATGCCATATGGTGGATTCTCAGAAACCTGTAAATCAATCTCCCAAGGAACCAGCAATACCACTATTGGGCATATACCCTAAAAATGCACATTCACACAACAAAGGCATTAACTCAACTATGCTCCTAGCAGCATTATTCATAATAGCAAGATCCTGGAAACAACCTAGATGCCCATCAACTGAAAAATGGATTAACAAACTGTGGTACATCTACACAATAGGCTACTTCTCAGTAGTAAGAAAAAATGATATCTTAAAATTTGCAGACAAATGAATGGATTTGGAGAATATTCTCTTGAGCGAGATGTCACAATCCCAAAAAGATAAGAAGGGGATGCACTCACTCATTATTGGACTTTAAATGAAAAGCAAATCATTCCCAAGCTGCAAATTATAACCATTGAACAGCTTGGGATCAGAAAAACTTTTGACTGAAAATTTGGAGCCCATTTTTTCCAGAGGGATGTATGACCCAGTCTTGATGTTGGGGTGAAGAAAGCAGATCTGCCTGGAGTGGATGATGAACTAAGCCAACTTGGGACCATGGGACTGCCTGTTCTTGCTGGGGAGGAGATAAAGTGATGTGAAAAAGAGAGAGTGACTGGGAGGGGCAGGAGAGGGAAGAAAGTTTGAACAAGGGGATACATGGATTTAAAAAAATGAGTCTTTATCTATAAGTATAAAAAAAAAATCCCTGTAGCCCATTACTCCTGTTGCCAACATTGTCTTATTGTTGAGTTTTAGCCCCCTCATATTTGATAAAGGATTTGGATTGTATTTGTACAATAACATAATCTATGTACTTCATTAATATTAAAGATATTTTGCATTATTCTTTAATATCTGGAAATAAAATGCAGAAGTAATATAAATAATACACTTTTTTCTCTATTATTGTTTGAATCCTACAGATAACTCTTGTTTTTATTTCAACCTATTGGTTAGTGTGTTTTTATTTGCTAATTGATAACATTCATATTTAAAGTTATTCAAAGCTGTACATTATTTCCAGATATTTTGCTATTTTTGTAGTGCTCCTTGTTCTTGTTTTTCTTTTCTATCTTGCATATTATTATTCTACCAAGATTTGTACTTATTTTGCTGCCTTCTCTGTGCATAAATTTTCTCTTAATAATGTGGGATTTTAACTGTAAAGTAAAAGTTTCAAGCAAAAATAGAGTTTAGATTACAGAATGTCAAGACAAATATTTCAGGAAAAGAACATTTGTTTTTGAAGAATATAAGCAAGTGAATTCAGAAATACTCTATGCTTCTATAAAACTAATGATTTTTTAAGGTTGGTGGTCCATTTATGCTTCTTAGTAAGAGAAAAGAGAAACAACAAATTTCTTATAAGAATGCTTAATAAAAAAGGGAGTTTAAAATGCTAAATTACATTAATAATATTGCCTTAATTTTTTTTAATTAAAACTTACCCATTTTGTATGGTGTTCACTAGTTATAAGTATGTATAGACATTTTTGCATTTAAGAAAGATTTAATAAATAAATGGTCCTTTCTTCTTAAAGGTCAGTTGGATTGACTTGGCCATTCAAAAAAACACATTAAAGTTGCTACAGGCTACTCACAAACTATGAATATTTATTACCTGTGTACTTTTCTACTGTTTTCTATTTCAGAGAACTGATGACATCAGTTTTTAAACTTCCCCTGAAGTAATTAAATTAAAATTATTTAAATAATTATAAGAAATAACCTAGGTACTGCAATTAAGTTACCATTTAAGCTCTTTTGAATTTTGCTCATATACAAGTTAAATTTAAACAGTAATTTTCACATTTTGCGATTTTTATCTTTAAGTACATTGAAAGATTTTTACAAAGATATCACTAGGAATTGTAGGAAACATTTTTTACTTGCACAATCTTTAAGAATATTTAAATACATATCCTCCTGAGTGAGTTCTCACAAACCCAGCAGGATAAGCAGGGGATGTATTTACTCGCTAGTGGACTTTAAGCAAAAACATTCTTATTTCATTGAAAGATGATGGGTAAATAAAGTGATTTAAAACACACTCCTCCACACATACCCACAAAAAAATTGTAGCATGACTGTAGAAGGGATGCTTAGCAGGAATGTGTGATAGCCATAGTTCATCCATTAGCATTAAGTGTGACATATTGTGCTTTTTTTTCATCTGTACCTGAGCCTAACCTGGAATGAGGAGCCTTAGATTTTATTTTTTATTTTCCATGTATTTTAGAGAAAACAGACACAGAGAACAGTTATTTTCATTATTTACATGTCTCCATAGGAACAAACTAACTACAACTATTGTTAAATTTGAAGCTGTTTTTATCAAGTTTTTTTTTTTTTTAATGTATCCTCAAGGCTGTATGATGCACATTCACACCCCAAAAGCATTAGCTCAACTTTGTTCATAGCACCATTATTCATAATAGCAAAAAACCTGGAAACAACCTATATTCCTCTCAATTGAGGAATGGATTAACAAACTGTGGTACATCTAAACAATGGAGTACTACTCAGCAGTTAAAAGAAATGATACTCTAAAATTTTCAGGCAAATGGATGGATATGGAAAATATCCTCCCAAGGAAGGTATTACAATCCCAGAAAGAGAAGCATAGAATGAACTACCTCATTAGTGGACTTTTAAAAAAAATATAAAAGGAGAGAGATGTCATTGTACAAAGGAACTCAATACAAGAACATAGCTAAATGACACAATGCCTCACTTCTGCATTGTTAGTCTCTGTCAGAGAGGTAGGTAAGGAAATACTTGTTTTCTTTAATGGTCTGGCCACAGGGAGTTTAATTATGCTCCAGTAAACAATTGAGCACCATGAATGGACAATTTTGTAAATGGGTAGATCATAAGACTGGGCATGATACTGAGAGGTCTGATATCTGAGTTTGATGGGATACGTGATGGAAAAACACCAAATAGGAACCCCTTATCTGCCCAGAAAAAGTTGTGTTCCAGGACTGGGTTTTGTCTGTGGTGTGTGTCTACACACACTCTTTAGCAGACAGGAATATACTTCAGCTGTGAGGGGATGCTCCACCTGCTAATAAAACAAAGGAACTTGCACAGCCACCCTGCCTCCAACTGCATCAGCAAAGAAGGACTGAGGACTTCAAATTCAGACCCCTGCCCAGAGAAGAGTCAGAGATTGAGAAGACCCCTTGCTCAGAGGCAACAGGAGACACACAAGCACTCTTGCCACAACTGACCAGGACCACCTAATCATGAACCACTGAAGTCATGGGCATAAACCCGTTCAAAAATACATATAATAATATAAAGAACAACAAGATAACTCAAGAAGAAGGGATGGTTCTACAACTACAAGACCTGAACAGGGCAATGAAGAGGAAGCAGAAGGAAGCAACACCAAAAGTACCTTTATAAAGATCATTGAAACCATCAAAGAAGATATGAAAAATTCCTTTATAGGAATAGAAGAAAATACAAACAAAAAATTGAATGAGATGAACAAATCTTTGAAAGAAAACCAAGAAAAAGTAAACCAAAAAAAATGAAAGAAACATGCCAGTAATTAAAAACTGAAATAGAAGCAATAAAAAAGGCACAAAATGAGGCAAAGATGGAAATAGAAATCCTGAAGAAAAAAAACTGGAACTAAAGATACAAGCATAACCAACAGAATCCAAGAGATGGAAGAAAGAATCTCTGAAGTGGAATACTCAATAACTGAAATAAAAAATATTAATCAAAGACAATAATAAAATCAAAAAAGCCATAACACAAAATGTTGAGAAAATCTGGGACCATGAAAAGAAATAACTTAAGAATAATAGGAATAGAAGGAGAAGAATACCAGCTCAAAGGCACAGATAATGTATTCAATATATTCATAGAAGAAAACTTTCCTAACTTGAAGAAGGAAATGCCTATAAAGATACAAGAAGCTTACAGAACACCAAATAGATATGACCCCCCCAAACAAATCAGCATGCCACATAATAATCAAACCACAAAACATACAGAACAAAAAAAAAATTAAGAGCTACAAAAGAAAAGGGTCAACTTACTATAAAGACAGACTCATCAGAATAACACCTGGCTATTCAATGAAAACGATGAAAGCTAGAAGGGCTTGGTCAGAAGTTACATAGATACTAAAAGAGCATGTCTGCCAAATTAGAATACTATACCCTACAAAATTATCAATCACCATAGATGGAGTAAGCAAGGTATTTCATAACAAATTTAGACTGAAGCAATACCTATCTACCAATCCAGAACTACAGAAAGCATGAGAGGGAAAACTCCAACCTAAAGACCAAAGATACACCCATGAAGTCACAAAAAAAATCAATAATCCCACAGAAGAATACCCCAGAGAAAGGAAACACAAACAAGTTACCACCAAAAATATCAAGAAATATCAATCTGTGGTCACCAATATCCTTTAATATCAATGGACACAACTAACCCATAAAAAGACACACACTAACAAAATGGAAACAACAACAGAAGCCATCCTTCTGCTGCCTACAAGAAACACACCTCAACAACAAAGACAAAGAAAGGCTCAGAGTAAAGGGTTGTGAGAAGGTTTTCCAGTCAAACGGTCCTAAGAAACAAGCTGGAGTTGCCATCCTCATATCTAACAAAGTAGACTTTAAGCTAAAAACAATTAAAAGGGACCAAGATGATCATTTCTTTTTCATCACAGGAAAAATTGTTCAAGAGTAGATTTCAATCCTGAGTATTTATGCCCCTAAATAAGGGCACCTATCTATGTAAAAGAAACACTGCTAAAACTCAAATCCCACATCAATTCTCACACCCAAATAGTGTGAGACTTCAATACCAAACTTTCACTTCTGGATAGGTCAACCAGACAGAGACTCAAGAGAGAAATAAAGAGTCTAACAGAGGTTATGATGCAAATAGATTTAATATATATCTACAGAAGTTTCTACCAAATGCAAAGGAATATACATATTTCTCAGATCCTCATGGAACTTTCTCCAAAATTGACCAAATAATTGGTTATAAAGCAAATGTCAACAGATACAAAAATATAAAAATAATCCCTTGTAACATATTGGACCACCAGGTCCTAAACTTAGAGTTCAACAACATCAAAAACCAAAGAAAGCCTACCAACTCATGGAAACTTAATATCACCTAATGGAACCACATCTGAGTCAAGGAAGAAATTAAGAAAGAAATCAAAGTCTTCCTAGAATTTAATGAAAATGAATCCACAATGTATCCAAACGTGTGGGACACAATGAAAGTCTTAAGAGGAAAATTCATAGCACTAGATGTCTATATGAAAAACCTAGAGAAAACCCACACTAGAGACCTAACAGCTCAGCTGAAAGCCTTAGAACAATTAGAAGCAAACTCACCGGAAGGAGTAAACGGCAGGAAAATATCAGACTTAGAGGTGAAATCAATACAATTAAAACAATAAGAACAATACAAAGAATCAATGAAGCACAGTTGTTTCTTTGAGAAAGTCAACAAGAAAATAAGCCCTTATCCAAACTAATCATAAAACAGAGAGAGAGTGCCTAAATCAACAAAATCAGAAGTGAAAAGGGGGACATACCTACCACCAGGAAATCCACAGAATTATCAGATCATACTTTGAAAATCTATATTCCATAAAAATGGAAAGCCTAGAAGAAATGGACAGCTTTCAGGACTGGTACCATTTACCAAAATTAAAAGAAGAACAGATTAATTATGTAAACAAGCCTATAACAATTAAGAAAATTGAAGCTGTCATTAAAAGATTTGCTAAATATAAAAGCCCAGGTCCAGATGATTTCAGTGCAGTATTCTACCAAACATTCAAAGAATTACTACCATTATTCCACAAATGATTTCACACAGTAGAAACTTAAGGAATATTGCCAAATTCCTTTTATGATGACATAGTTACCCTAATACCCAAGCCACTCAAGGACACAACAAAGAAGGAGAATTACAGAACAATTTCCGTAATAAATATTGATGCTAAAATTCTCAACAAAATTTTAGCAAACCGTGTACAACAATATATATATAAAAAAAATCATCCACCATGACCAAGTAGCCTTCATCCCAGAAATTCAGGGTTGGTTTAACGTACGAAAAACCATAAATATTATCCATGATATAAACAAACTAAAGGAAGAAAACCACATGATAATATTCTTAGATGCTGAAAAAAGCCTTTGTAAAAATCCAAAACTCCTTTATGATAAAAGCTCTGGAGGGATCAGGAATACAGGGACAATTTCTCAATATATTAAAGGTGTTCTGCAAGATGCTGACAGCCAGCATCAAACTTAATGAAGAAAAATTCAAAGCAATCCACTAAAATCTGGAATTATACAAAGATGTCTTCCATTCCCTTATGTTATCAATACACTTCCCAAAGTTTTAGTGATAAGAGAATGAAAGGCCATTATGGGGATACAAATTGGAAAAGAATTGAAACTATCTCTATTTGCAGATGATACGTTGTATAAATAAATGACCCAAAAATTCTTCCATGGAAATTCTATGGCTGATAAACACCTTCAGCAACATAGCAGGATACAAAATTAACTCAAAGAAATCAGTATCCTTCCTATACACTAAAGATAAAACAGTGAAAAAGAAATAAGGGAAACATCACCCTTTATAATAGCTGCTAATAGTATTAAATACCTTGGAGTAACTATAATCAAAGAAGTAACAGATCTATATGACAAAAATTTTAAATCACTGAAGAAAGAAATTGAAGAGAACATCTGAAACTGGACAGCTCTTCCATGTTCCTGGATAGGTAGGATCAACATAGTAAAAATGGCAATTCTACCAAAGACAATCTACAGATTCAATGCACTGCCCATCATGAAGACCAATATTAAATTTCATTTGGAATAACAGGTAAGGCAGGATAGCCAAAACAATTTTGCTCAACAAAAGAACCTCAGGTGGCATCACCATCCCTGACTTCAAGTTATACTATAGAGCTACAGTAATAAAAACAGCCTGTTACTGGCATAATAACAGAATGTGGATCAATGGAACAGAACTGAGAATCCAGACATTAACCCAGAAACCTAAGAACACTTGATCATTGACAAAGAGGCCCAAAATATTCAATGTAAAAAAGATAGTATATTCAACAAGTGATGTTCTCATAGATGGTTGGTAGTATGTAGAAAAATGCAAATAGATCCAAGCCTGTCACTCTGCACAAAATTCAAATCCAAGTGGATCAAAGACCTCAACATAAACCCAGTCATTTTGAACTTGATAGAAAAGAAAGTATGAAATACACTTCTATGAATTGGCACAGGCAACCACTTCCTAAATATTATACCAGTGGCACAGACACTAAAATCAACAACCAATAAGTGGGATCTCCTGAAGCTGAGAAGCTTCTGTAAAGCTAAGGACCCTATCAATATGACCAAATTAGAGCCTACAGATTGGGAAAAGATTTGCATCAACCCTACAAGTGATAGATGATTGATCTCTAAAATATATAAAGAACTCAGTAATCTAGAGCCCCAAACCTTAAATAACCCAACCAAAAAATGGGGTTCAGAACTAAAAAGGGAATACTCAGCAGAAATAAAAATGGCTGAAAGTCACTTGATAAAGTTTTCAGCATCTTTTACCATCAAAGAAATGCTAATCAAAACAACTTTGAGATACCACCTGACACCTATCAGATTGGATAAGATAAAAGACACAGATGACAGAATATGCTGGAGAGGGTGAAGAGCAAGGGGAACACTCCTCAATTGTTGGTGGGAGTGCAAGCTTGTTCAGTCATTTTATAATGTAGAATGGCAGTTTCTCAGAAAACTGAGAAACAATCTCCCCAAGGACCCAACAATACTACTTGTGGGTGCATACCCTAAAGACACACATTCACACTCCAATGGCATTAGCTCAACTATGTTCATAGCAGCAATTGTTTTAATAGCAAGAACCTGAAAACAACCTAGATGTCCCTCAACTGAAGAATGGATTAACAAACTGGTACATCTACATAATGGAGCACGACTCAGCAGTAAGAAAAAAATGCTATCCTAAAATTTACAGGCAAATGGATGTATTTTAAGAATATCCTCCATAGTGAGTTGTCACAAACCCAGAATGATAAGCAGGGGATGTACTCACTCATCTGTGGACGCTAAACACACAAACAAACAAACAAGAAAAACAAAGACAAAAACAAAAAAACAAAAAATAAAAAGCATGCCCAAGCTGCAAGCCACAACCACTGAATAGCTTGGGATTGGAAAACCCTGGACTGACACCTTGGATCCAACTCCCACTATAGGAACCCCGGATTCAGTCTTGATGTTGGGGAGAGAAAACTGGATTTCCCAGGAGTGGAGTCTGTACTAAGCAGTATTGGGACCTTGGGACCTTGGGATCGACTGTCCATGGCCGGGACGGGGAGATGTGGAAAAGAATGACCTGATGTGGTGTGAAGGGGAAGGGACCTTTATTAATGATATACTGGGATAGGAAATGTGACTTCTTTATTCGTAATTAAGAAAAGAAAAAAAAAAAGAATATAGTAAATAAAAATAAACCTGAAAAAGAAAAAACTCCAAATAAAAATATATATGAAAAATTTTAAAAAAATCAATACAATGGTATCTTTTATGTAGTAATAGATGAGGATAAATAGATAATAAAAAAACAAAAAGAAAAAAGAAAAAAGAATATTGATGTGTTTAAAGCATATTACTGCAATTAATCTTTTTATTTATTTATATGAATGTCTTTATGTTTGTTTCCATCTGTATGTGGGCTCATAAGAGGTGCTTCAGAGAACAGCTTATGGGAGTTGGTGCTCTCCTTTTATCATGTGGATTCTAGTGATTGAATTCAGGATGTCTTGAATTGTGGTAATTGCTTTCCATCTTGCATCATAATTATGACTTTAGTTTATGTATTTTAATGCTTAATATAATAATATTAAGAGCAAAAAATAAAGTTCAAAATGTCTGTGAAAATGCAATCTACTTGGCCAATTAAAAAACTAAATTCCGTTGATATTTTTGCTCTTAAATCCTTCATGGATTAGTCCATTTTGCTGTGTCATCTATTTCACACATTCTACTATGTGCATTTACCCAGTATCATTATTAGAAATATGTAATGATATTTTCAGATAAATAAATAATTCAATTATTCAGATGTATTTTATATTAAACTATTCTTACTTTAAAAATAAACCCTTTCATAGTTTACAGATTTGGTATAAAAGAGGTTTTTATTTTACTGTCTATGAATATACCATTTCATTATTGCATACCCATCTATAAATAGGAAGTGATTGGATGCTATTAGAAAAATTTAAACCTAACAATTATTTCCAAAAAGTTTTACATCTTAAAATAAATAACCCTTGACCTCTTTTCTAGTATTTCCCATTTATGGTTTAGTTAGTTTTAACTTGACATGGATCTTGAAAATTATGTGATTCATGCAGGAAATTAACTAATCAGACTCAAGTCTAGTAAAACCCTTAGTACCCAATAGAAAATATACCTGCAATAATTATATTACATAAAACCAACAGAGCTTGTTTAGCAATGTTTTCATTTGATGTACAAATTGAAACTAATATTAATGGCATTTTTTCAATTCATCCATTGTTTTATACAATTCTACATAAACTAATAAACTGAAACTTCCTAATAACATCAATAATCTTATGATTCTTTTTATTTTACAGAAGAAAAGTACTAAACTGCAAGATCCCTTCTTTTAGAGGTTGCTGGATGAGGCTCCTTATAGCTAAAGCTTATGGCTTGTCTGCTGGCAAGACTCAGAGACCAGACACTTGGCTGTGAACCCTACCCTGGACAGGGATTCTCCAGTTTCTTGAGTTGTCTATGTATTTTACAGATCAATCATCTATCACTTTTAGGACTGGTGAAAATCTTTTCCCATTCTATATGCTGTCATTTTGTCTTATTGACTGTTTCTTTGGCTTATGGAAGCTTCTCAGTTTCAGGAGGTCCCACTTATTGATTGTTGTCCTTAGTGTCTGTGCTACTGGTGTTATATTTAGGAAGTCATCACCTATACCAATGCATTGGATGGTATTTCCCATTTTCTTTTCTATGGAGTTCAGGGTGTCTGGGTTTGTGATTAGGTTATGGATCCACTTTTATTTGAGTTTTGTGCAGGGTGATTGGCTTAGTTCTACTTCCATTTTTCTTTTTCTAATGTAACTAATATTTTTATAGTATTACTTTGAAAATGCTTTGTTTTGGTTTAAAATATGAAAAATTGAGAAAGTTTTTTGATTCAAAACTCACAGATTTGAATCTTGATTCATATCAATATAATTTATAGGCATTTTGATTTATTCTCATATCTTTTCCCTATTTGTTTTTTATTTGTTTTAACCATTCATCTTAATGCCAACCATTTTAGAATCTGACAAATAACTCTCAAAGAGTCAAGTATTTGCTTATATTCTTTTTAGTATTTCTATAATAAAATATAATCCAGATGCCTTGAATTGACATATATTTGGAACAGAGAGGCATTGAAAATGTAATTAATATATTTGAGAACATACTAGAAAAGATGAACATTTAATTGAATATGACTCATTCTCTTTAAGAAAAAAAAATAATCCTGAATATAGGTTAATGACACAGAAACAATACTACATGTGATCAAAAAATATATTGAATGAATCATTCCATAAGCACAAGTAACAGCTGGGGCTACCAGCTGCTGAATGAAGCAACTAAACAGTTATATATTTTAGCATTTTCAGTGGACATTCTTCTTCAAAGAGGTTGATTATTGCAAACTAGCTTCTTAAACAATCACTATCCACCAAACGGAGTGACATCTTCTCCTGTAAGATTTGTACCTTTGTTGATATCTTGCACTTTCTCATGTGTTACCATCTAACCTTATGCTTCCTATGCATGACACTATGATGGACTCTGACTAGAGATTGTGTCAGTTTAGCTTTAGGCTCATTGACTTGTTATATTTTTAAAGGTCAACAGTTAATCTCAGCTATTTGTTTAAGTACACATTGTTTATGTATATATGCCCTCCTGTGTATGTCATGGCACATGAGTAGAGGTCAGTGGACAACTTACCAAAATAGGCTCTCTAATTTTGTCATGTACATTCCTGGATAAAACTAAAGTCACAGGCTAGACAGAAAGCACTATTACATACTAAGACATTTCAGTGGTTCCTTGGGTTCTATTTTTGATTCCATCTCAATATTTCACCCAACAAGTCTTCTCTAGTAAAATGAAATGACTCTAGACCTTTGTACCATAAGAGTCAAAATTTTTACCAATCTCTGTATGTAGATTTGAGGTTTCTGAGAAGTGTATGTTTGCCTAGCAGTTTTCACTGATATTTTTTCTTTTTACCACAGCTTCCTGAGTTGCCTATAGGATGCAATTCCTGTACTTCCTGTCAGGTAGCCTTAGACTATGGAGGCTCAGTATGTCTTACATCTTTACTCTCAGTTGCCTCTTTTGTTCATGAAACTTTTCCAGCAGTTCCTTGAGTGTTTATGGATTTCATTTTAAATACCTTTAAAATATAATCTATTTTTTTCATTGTGACTGCAGTTTCCCATAAGGGAAACCTTGGATTAAAAAAGATTTTATTTTCAAAATTCATCATATTAGTTTATACAGAGAAATAGAATTTTTATACAGAAAATCCAATCTCTGAATAGATGGAAAAAATTGAAGGACATTTGAATGAAGAATATTTCACTAAATATTTTCTCTTGTATTTTAATTGCTTAGTAAATTGAGACTCAATTTGCTAAATTTTACTATATTCTTTTACTGCTAACATTAACATTAATAAAATTTTATTAAATTAAATCAATGCTATTACTTAGTTTCCAAATCCAACATGGCAAATATACTTAAAGTTGGATAATCACAGAGCAGACTACATTAACCCTAAAGCAGAGACACACCTATCAGATTGGAAAAGATGATTCTATGAAACAAGACCTTGAAATCTTGACTTAAGGTTTTTAGCTTTATAAAGGGTTAAAAAATAAGTTTATACTATTTAAATTATTCATTCAGAATGCTTTTTAATCGCAGCCCTAAAAGAATAAGTAGGTATTTTGGACCTAAAATTTGCTGCTGGCATAACAACTATGTAAAAATATACTTTAAAAATTAGGGAAGAACCCTATCACTAAAAGTGAACTTTCCTACCTACAGCCAGCCAGCCAGTCCATTCTCCAAGTCTGAGCAACAAGGAAACAACTGGGTTCCCCAAAGCCAAATCAGCACCAGCTGCAGATAAATAAGCAGCATCCCTATGGTAAGCCTGAATATTACCCCCCTTTATCAGTCCCTCTAGCCTATAAATCCCACTTTGTTCCTTAAATCTCAACTGCTCTTAGAGATATAGACCCCACTGGCTCCTATATTGTGAAGTGCTTCAATTGCACCAAGAGCATCTATTGAATCAAAATCCATTCTCTGAAACATTGAGACTGCTTGAAACAATTGTTGAAAGACATGAGTACACATCAGTACAAAAATACATTCAAGAAAATAGAGACCAATATGGCACCACTAAAACCTATTGGTTCTATAATAGCAGGACTTGAACATTCCAATATAGAATAAGCAGAACTCATGAGATATGGGGTATCTTTGTATATGCTGTAAATGTCATTGGTTAATAAAAAAAAAATGGTTTGGTCTTTGGGAAAATAGCTTAG
Organism: Sigmodon hispidus; assembly: GCA_004025045.1. Lineage (NCBI taxonomy): Eukaryota > Metazoa > Chordata > Mammalia > Rodentia > Cricetidae > Sigmodon > Sigmodon hispidus. Next base: position 10,948 of record PVIH01023626.1, on the reverse strand, counting down.
AAGCAGGCAAGAAATCCAAGCATAGATATAGGGGAAAGAGGTCAGAATGAGTAAAGAAGAGATCCAGCTGACCAAAAGCTATATGTAATGGTGTATACGTAAGCCATAGGCCATGTGACAAGAAAGATTAGGAGAAATTGGTTGATAAGATGTGAGCTAGCTAGCAATAAGCCTAAGCCATAGGCCAAACAGCATGTAATTAATAGAAGCAATTGAGTCATTATTTGGGACTAAGGTACAGTGGATCTGCAGGTGGGTTCTGACCTTGGGTCTGACAAGTTTAAAATTTCTTCTTACCATGTAGAAACTTAACAACTCTTATTGAACCACTTCTGGGTCAAGAAAAGAAATATATAAAAAATTAAAGATTTCCTAGAAGAATTTAATGAGAATAAATCTACAACTTACCTAAACCTGAGGGACACAAGAAAAGCAGTACTAAGAGAAAAGTTCATAGAAGTAAGTGCCTATGTAAAAAAAAAAAAGGAGAAATCTCAAACAAGTGAATTAACAGCACAGCTTAAAAACTCTAGAACAAAAAAAATAATAAATTCACCCAGAAAGAGTAGAAGGCAGAACATAAACTCTGGGTTGAAATCAATAAAATATAAAATACAATTAGAAAACCTAAAAATAAGGCACAGCTTTCTGGATAGATGCCATTTAACAAAATTAAATAAAGACCAGATAAACAACTTCAATAAATCTATAACTCATAAGAAAATAGAAGCAGTTATTAAAAGTCTCCTTCCCAAAAAGTCCAGGGCTAGATAGTTTCAGTGAAGAGTTCTAACAGTATTTAAAGAAATAATATCAATGCTCCTCATATTGTTTCATTCAGTACAAAAAAAATTGCCAGCCTCTTCATGAATCTCCCATCACTCTGATACTATAACCACACAGATGCATCAAACAAGAAGAATTACAGATCAATCTCTCTCATAAATATTGATGCAAAAATATTCAATAAAATACTGCAAACTTAATCCAAAAACATATTAACAAATCATTCTTTATGACTAAGTACGCTTCATCCCAAAAATTCAGAGATGGTTCAATATATAAATATGTGTCAGTGTCACTCACCAAATAAACAACCTGAAATAAAAGAACTACATGATAATCCCATTAGATGCTAGAAAGGCTTCAAAAAAGTTTAAAACCTCTTTATGATAAAGGTCCTGAAGAGATCAAGAATATAAGTAACATACCTAAACATAATAAAGGCAACAGAAAGAAGCCAAAAGCTAAGATCCAACTAAATGGAAAAAAAAAAAAAACAGTGATCCCACTAAAATCAGGACCAAGACAAATATGTTCATTTCCCCAATATCTATTCAATAGAGTACTTCAAGCTTTATGTAAAGCAATAAGACAAAAAGGAGATCAATAGGATAAAAATTTAAAGAAAGAAGTTAAACTTTCACTATTTGTAAATGACGTGGTAGTATACATAAGTGACACAAAAAATTCAGTCAGGGAAGCCCATAGCTGATAAATACCTTGGGAAATGTGGCAGGATACAATATTAACTCAAAAGATCAGTAGCTTTCCTAAACACAAATGATAAAAGAGCTGCAAAAAAAAAAAACAAAAAAACAAAAAACAGGGAAACATCAGCCTACATAATAGCTACATATAACATCAAATATCTTGGGTTAATTTTAACCAAAGTAGTGAAAGACCTGTATGACAAGAACTTTAAGTCACTGATAAAGAAAATTGAAGATGATACTAGAAAATGGAAAGATTTTTCATACTCCTGGATAGGTAGGACCAACATAATAACAATTGCAATCTTAAAAATGCAATCTACATATTCAATGCAATATCTATCAAAATCCCATACACTTCTTCACATACTTTGAGAGAAAAATAATCACATTCATATAAAAACAGACAAACAAACAAATGAGGATTGACCAAACAATCCTGTTCAATAAAACATCTTCTGGAGGCATCGCCATCCCTGAATTCAAGCGCTATCCTAGAACTACAGTAATAAAAATAGCTTTGTATTGGTATAAAAAACAGACATGTAGATCAATGAAATTGAAGTGAAGATGCTGATATTAATCCACACAACTAGGAACACCTAATTTTTGTCAAAGAATCCCAAAATATGCAAAAGAAGAAAGAAAGAATCTTTATTCTTTGGTGGTAGCATAACTAGCTGATGGCATGAAGATAAATGCATTTATCATCCTGCATAAAACTCAAGTCCAACTAGACCATAGATCTCAACATAAACCCAGTTACACTAAACTTGATAGAAAAGAAAGTGGTGCACATTAGCACAGAAGACTACTTCCTAAATGTAACACCAGTAGTATAGACACTGAGAGCCACAAGTTATAATAGGGACCTCCTGAAACCATAAAGCAAAAGACATGGTCAATATGACAAAACAACAGCTTACAAAATGAAAAAAACATGTTCACCAACCCTACATCTGACTGATAACTAATCTATAAAATGCATAAAAATCTCAAGTGACTAGAGACCAAAAAATAAAATAATTCTTTTTAAAGATGGGGTAGAGAACTAAATAGAGAATTCTCAACAGACAAATCTCAAATGGCTGAAAGACACTTAAAAGAATTTCTTAAAATCAATAGCCATCACTGAAATGCAAATCAAAACAACTCTGATATACCATCTGATACCTGTCATAATAAATAATATCAAAAACACAGATGACAGCCTGACTATGCTGGATGGGAAATGGAAAAATGGGAATACTGCTCCATTGCTGATGGGAATGTAAGCTTGTATAGCCACATTGAAAATTAGTATGACATTCCCTTAAAAATCTGAGAATTAATCTACCCAATGATCTACTAGTACCACTCTTTCCATACACCCAATGATTTTCACATTCTCATCTCAAGGAAATTTGTTCAACTATGTTAATAACAGCATTATTTGTAATAATCAGAACCTGTAAAGAACCTACATGCCCCCTCAACTAAAAAATGATTTTAAAAATTGTGATACATTTATATAATGCAGTACTCCTCAACAGTATAAAAAATGTCATGTTGATATTTGCAGGTAAATACATGGCAGTATAAAATAATCATCTTCAGTGAGGTAACGAAGTCCTCCAAATTAAAACATTGTATATACTCACTTATAAGTGGGCTTTAGATATAAAGCAAAAGAACCAGGGTACAATTCACAATACCTGAGCAGCTAATAAGGAGGAAAGTGAGAATGATATCTATGTTGCCTCCTGGAAGAGAAAATAGAGAATATCTCCTGAGAAATTTTGGACCATATGGATAGGGGTAAATGGAGATGAGAAGAGAACATGAGAAAATGAGATAGTTTAATTGGAGAAGTATGGGGGGGATCAAAAAATAGATACTGTAGTGCCTCATAAGGCCCTAGTCCAAGGTCCAGTGTAACTTCCTGAACCTAGCTCAAATTTGGTGACCTGTCTTTGGCCATAAATTTTGGGTGTTGATTACTCAGCACAGCATGATCTAAAACTGCCACTGCCCAGCCACTGCTAATTTAGTAAAATATAATTGGCCCTTATTCCCCACTCCACTTTACCCATCCCAAGATTCCCATTCTCTTTTCACATCCCTATATAAGTTCCTTCCTAAATAAAACAAGATCCTGAGATCCTGTTTCAACAAGACTCCTGAGTCACTCTGTGTGTGTGTGTGTGTGAGAGAGAGAGAGAGATTGTCCCTCCCATGGTGGCCAAGAGGGAGGTCTGTGTTGTCTCATCGGAACTCACCATCTCATCCAGCCCCAGGGAGAGGCCAGCAGGACTTGCTCTGCCTCCAACCTATCTGCCAGAGTGCCCTGCAAAATAGCTTGATACATGAAGCCATTGTGGGATTAGAGAGAAACCTAGTGCTAGATACCTAATAACCCACATAGATAACTCCAGATAAGACAATAAGTAATAGTAGAGAAGTTACCTAAACTGATCTTCACCTAAAATCTAATTGATGATCCCCTAAATGTCATTATAGATCTTTCATTTTGAAACTGATGGAAGCAGTTTCAGAGATGCACAGCTAAGCACTGGGTTGAGCTCTCATTTCAGTCAAAAAGAGAGAGGAGAGATTATATCAACAATAAGGTCAAGATCAGGAAGACAAAACCCACAGAGACAGCTGAGTCAAACTTTTGGTAGCCCACCGATTTTGGATGACTGCATAAACTTGCATAAAACTGAACCAGGCCCTCTGAGAAAGTTGATGAGAGTGAAATGATGTGGGTAGTTTATCAGGCCTCTGGCAGTGGTATCACAAATTATTTCTAGTGCATGAGCTGTTTCTTGAAGCCTGTTTTCTACATAGAAACACCTTGTTAGGCCTTGATACTGGGGAAAAGCGCTCGGTCCTATTTCACCTGAATATGAAAAATTACATTGAGTCCCTCTGGGAGTCCTTACCCTATCCAAAGAATAAATGGCAGGATGGGGTGGGAGGAAGCTGGAAGATGACTGGGAAGAGGGCAGGGATGGGAAAAGTGGTGGGTGTATTAAATATATCTTTAAAAATATGGCAAATATGTCCAAGCAGCAAACCACAACCACTGAGCAGCTTGGGATCTGAAACACCTTGGAAAGGAACCTTGAATTCCACTCCCTCTAGAGGAACATCTAACTCAGTCTTGATGTTGGGGTTACTGGATCTGCCAGGAGTGGATGCTGAACTGAGCAATATTGCGTTCTTAAGACCTCCTGCCCTTGCTGGGGAGATGTGGAAAAGAGAGAGTGACTGGAGGGGGTGGGAGCCCAAAGGTACCTTGAAAAAGGATGTACACGGATAGAAAAATGTGACTTTATTCATAATAAAACTAAAATAAAATAAAAATATGGCTAATAAAACTGTGCACATTTGACACTAGTATTTGAAAAAGGCTGGACTAATCTTTAACCATTCTGAGTGAATACATGGAATATTAAAAGTGATTGTGATAGAACATAGCAAGGAACAAGAACCTAAAAACTATTGACTCTGTGTGGTTTGTGTGTGTGCTTGCATATGTGTGTGTGAATGATAGAATCTTTGTCATAGATCAGCTGGTACATATTTGAGTGGAAGTTTGAGGACCAAAGTATAATACACAACAAACATAACGCAAGATAAATCTCAGAGAAGGAAATTGTAAACAGTATGGAGCTCAACCTTAATCTCTGGTCATCACAGGCAATCACACACACACACACACACACACACACACAAATATATATATATATATATATTTATATTGTGTCATATGCTATAAATTATAATCTTCACTAGGGCTTTTAAAAAGGCATAGCAGCTAATGTGTTTTGCTGCTAAGACTGATTATCTGACTTCAATCTTCAGGTCTAACATTGTAGAATAGAAGACACAACTCATTGTCTCAGATCAACTTCAGACCAACTTCCCTGATCTCCACTTGTATGCCATGGTGTATGTATGCACATATACACAGACACACACACACAAATACAGAGAGAGAGAGAGAGAGAGAGAGAGAGAGAGAGAGAGAGAGAGAGAATAAATACAGACATAGATAGGCAGATATACAGCTTTAGAGATTGGAAAAATAATGTATTGCTTCTTATAAAGTGGTTAATTATTTGTGAAAATTGTGTTTGATATTTTGTTTAAAGTAGAATATGGGTAACCTTTCATTGCTCATACTTTGCCTATAATTATCCCCAATCCTGTACATTAAGTAAACCACAGAATAGAAACACCATTTTTTTTTCTGAAGACATGTGGGCATTTCTCTTATATAAATTATATTGGATGCCAAAAATTTTGTTTTAAAATCTTATATTGTCTAAAATGATATGCAAAATGAAGTGGGGTAAAATGAACAAAATTTGTTTGCCTTACTAAGTTCTACGAGACATATCAATTGTGCTCTCTCACTGAAAATAGCAAGAACGTGGAAACAACCTAGATGTCCCTCAACTGAAAAATGCATTAACAACCTGTTTTACATCTACACAATGGAATACTACACAGCAATAAGAAAAAATGATATCCTAAAATTCACAGGCAAATGGATGGATTTGGAGAATATCCTCCTGAGCGAAGTCTCACAAACTCAGAGAGATAAGCAGGGGATGTACTCACTCACTAGTGGTCTCTAAACTTTTTAGATTTTATATGTATAATCATTTCACCTGCATGTATTTACATGCATCATTTGCATGCCTGATGCCACAGTGGTGGGTAAAGAACATGCACCCTCTTGGGAATGAGTGATTTGAACCATCATGTGTGTAATGAGAAGGCAAAGAGTGGATTGAGTTATCAAATTGAGTTTATTTAGCTAATAAAATCATACTTAAAATAAACTTTACTGATAAATGAGCAAATTTACACAATTGTGTTTCAATAAAAGTATCACTAGGTTCTTATTGATATTTTGTACGTTGAGACATGTGAACACTTTATTCACATAAACCTTATATTAAAAATCAGTGAAACAACTGTGTTTCAATAAAAGTATCACTAGGTTCTTATTGATATTTTGTACGTTGAGACATGTGAACACTTTATTCACATAAACCTTATATTAAAAATCAGTGAATTTAGTTATGCTAAAACCATAAATCTTATGTTTTCTATTTTCATATTATTCTACTCAGGCAGTGCTCATTACACATGTCCATTGCATATTACTTGGTATTGATTTTAAAATTTCAAAGGGCATATCTTCTCACATTGGATCTTTCATATTATGATGGCTAGAAAAGATTTTAATCACTACTTCCAAGAACATTAGCCCTCAACTGAGATGAATTTTTAGACCCAGAATGTACCTGTTATACTCTATTCTCACTCTTTATCTTTCTGTAAAGTAACTTTAACTGTCATTATAGTGACATGGAGATAAGTTAATTTATGTGTATTATTATTATTTATTTTTTCTCAACAAATAACAAAATATCACAAATTCATAAATGTAGAAGTCAATATACTTTTCATATAGGAACATTTTAGCTAATATCCGCCTAATACAAATTAGAATATACAGCATTTAATACTTTTTTCCAATATATGTTCATAATTAGAATAATTATATATTATATTTAAAATAATTATATATGTATATGTATACATATCAAGCAGATAATTTTCTTTAGAATTCATATGCACTTATGGATATATAACATTAATTCAGTATGTATATAAAATATCTATAAACAAAATTTGTGTAAAAATATTTATCAGTCACTAAAACTTTTTATCCCTAAAAATATTATACGTTATATTTCTAAGCATTTTGAAATATATCATTCATAGCTTGTTCTGATCAAGTTTCCTAGTGTTTTTGAAAAAAATTGAAATATGTTGTTTTTGTGAACTCTATCTCATTATTCCTTTCTTTACATTTTCTGGTATCCAGAGACCACATGCTTCTCTGTGATTGATGTATTTGTTTCCATAAAAGAATAAAAATATGTGATAATTGTCTTGATGTTTCTGTCTTGTTTTATTTAATGGAAATATCTACATTTTTATTCATGAGGCTACATACAACAGAATTTAATTCTTTTTATAGCTGAATAGTATTCCACTTGGAAAATATACAATGTTTTTATTATTCTACCAAGCAATGAATTACATATTATAGCTCTTAATAATAGTGCTACTACAGACAATAGGTTGGCAAATGTAAGTTTTGTAGTTTTTTAAGGAACTACCATGCTGTTTTTTCATAAAAATTATGCTTATTTACATTCTTAACAAATGTGTAGAAAAGTTACCTTTCCTCTCAGTATTCTATAGCATTGCTCATTTTTTTTTGCTTTGGTTTCAGTTTTTTTGAGACAAACACTTTGTTTATAGCATAAGCCAGCCTCAGAGATGTTTTGATTCTGATGTCCTGCATACTGGGGTTATAGACTTGTGTTATTGTTATTGTTGCATCTAGCATTTTTCTTTTTTTCTAGTGATAAATTGAGTGAGGATAAATATGAAATAGATCTAAAGGGAATAAAAAGTTGCAAGGAATTTGAAAAAATGAGGGGGAAGGTAAACTATAGATGAGGTATAATATTTGAGAAAATAGTCTATTTTCAGTTAAAATTAAATGGCATGTGTGTTCTTCAACTTGATTGTCAAACTTTCAGAATAATAGAGTCAAAGTAACTCATATTCTTTCAAGAATATCATAAATAAAAATAAAATCATAAATAAATCATAAAGCCTGGGTAAAAAATCTTTCTCCTCAAAAAAATTTAACTTGTTATATAACCTTACAGAACAAAGAAAGATTACTCAAGAGTTGATAAGGCCATGCAATAACAAAGCTTCCTTAGATAACCTGAGGATTATCCTTATATTTATATTTTACCCTCATTTCATGAACTGAAACATGGACTTAGAGAAATCTCTAGACTTCTCTGTATCACTACTCAGTGTTAGCATATTAAAACATTCCTTTTCAAAAATGATTTTCATTATTAATCTGAGTGTTTATATCAGCTTATATAAAGCAGGTAGCACAACTTGGCTTCTTGAGCCCCATGATGTAACCTTAAGTCCAGTAATACCCAAACAGGATGTATACTTGGAAAACACATTACCCTGGGGCTTTCTCTTAACTGGTGCACAAAAAAAAAATGTCTGGCTGACAAGATATCCTATGTTGTAATAGACTTTAGCAGTGATTAGGGTCAGGGGCTTAAATTCCTGTTAATTAGGGTGAAGCCTTCTCCTAATATATGCAACAGATACTGCTGGAATTAGTACTGCTGGCATCTGTAAAACTACACATCATTTACTAGATATTTTGGAATACATAGTGGATTCTCCACAAATTCTGTGCTGTAATGAAGTTGAAGTAGTTGGCTTATGTTGGGAGCTGCCGCACCTTAAAGATGGCACTGGCTCCTGTCCCCCACCCTCCTGATGGCAAATGCTTCTAGTAATAATTAACTATCTGCTGAATTGACTAACTAGCTTCCGTGTGCGTGGCCCTATGGTGGAAGCCCACGCAGCGTTAGCTAAGTGAAGGACCTTGAGCTTAAAACTGGCTGCACAGGTTGGGAGCTGGGGCTACTGCTTCAAGAAAATGCTGTATTAATAAAGGACCTGGTCAATTACCATGGAAGAATCCTGGTGCTGTGTCTTTTCCTGCTGGTTGGGATTTGGCGCGGCACAGCTGGTGGCCTGGACGGGGGAAGGATAAAACTCCCCCCATGGAGGATTCAGAACTGTGGTAAGCAGGGGGGCTGAGCCAGAAAAGTCTCATGGGGCACATAGTGAGACCTGCATGAAGCAGGAACTCCGCTTGTAGATAAAAGCGGAGGATTGGGGAGGTCAAGAACGCATGGCTGTAACCTGATCAGGAACTCTGGGGCTGTCTGACTAGGATCGGGAACATATTCAGGGAACACCAGAAACTAGGGGACCCGGAAATGGGAGTTAATCAATCGCATCCAATCATGATAGCTTTAAAGGAGCTGCTAAAGACCAACGGGGTAAAAATGAAAGCACAGAATTTGCAGGCATTCTTAGACACTGTGGACCATTGTGCACCTTGGTTCTTAGTGAGTGGTTCTCTTACAGGAAGCTCGTGGGAGAAACTGGGCAGAGACCTTGCTCATGCCCAGAAAGAGGGCGACCTCCGTCCTGGAGTTATGCCTATTTGGTCAATGGTTAGGGAGTGCCTAGACAATCATGTAGGAGCAGCCGAATTAGAGTGGGGAGCTGAGGAGTTAGAAAAGTTGAGAGAGCAACAGTCAGACAGGGAATCTCAGAACCAGGAGCAAGGAGCATGCAGAGGAGGCAATCTTTACAGGACATTGTCGTCTCTAGAGGAACTATGTCTTTCATCATCCGATGATGAACGACACAGAAGCAGTTCAGAGTCAGAGCAAGAGCAGGAAGTTAGACCTGCCCGGCACATTAAGCTGAAAAAGCACAAAGAAAGAGCAAGAGAGACACCTAGTGGAGAGGCGATACCATCAGCACCTTTCACACCACCTCCGTATCCCTGTGGAGCATGTGTACCAGATTACAGTGACATTTGGCGTGAGGTGCAGAAAGAACTGCGGCCGCGCTTGACGCTGGCTTTCCCAGTATATGAGGACAATCAGCAGAATAGGTATCATCAAATGCTAGACTTTAAAACAGTTAAATCTTTGACTGAATCAGTGAGAACTTATGGGGTGACTGCATCATTCACACTGGCACAAGTTGAGGCGTTGATAACCTCAGCCATGGCCCCTGGTGATTGGACGAGCTTAGCTAAAGCATGCCTGAATCCGGGGCAATACCTCGACTGGAGATCATTTATGACAGAATTTGCAGGACAGGAAGCAGCAGAAAACAGATGGGCTGGTAATGCAGCCTGGGATCAGGACATGCTGTTAGGAGCAGGAAGGTTTTCTGATGTTCGCAATCAGACAGGCTACCTACTTCAGGTTTATGAGTAGGTTAACAAAATTGCTCTCAGAGCATGGAAATCGCTGCCTAATAGAGGGGAAGTGAGTGGAAACCTCACTAAAATTATTCAGGGAGCCACAGAGCCTTTTTCAGACTTTGTAGTCAGAATGATGGAAGCAGCAGGGAGGATGTTTGGAGATTCAGAAATTGCACTGCCCCTAGTTAAACAGCTTATCTATGAACAGGGCACTAAAGAATGTGGCACTGCCATCACTCCTTACAGACACAGGGACATAGAAGTATGGATGAAATGCTGTTGAGAGCTAGGGGGGCCCTTGTCTAATGCGGGACTTGCTGCAGCAGTAATGCAGCTCTCTAGAGCTAAGAGAGGAGGAGACAAAGCCTTAGGGGCATGCTCCTCCTGTAGTAAGTTTGGTCACATGAAACGGGACTGCCCCCTGAGAACAGGGCAGGGCACCTCTGCTGCTATCAATTCTAACCACCGCCAACCCATGCCATGGCTATGTCCTAGATGCAAGAAAGGGCGCCACTGGGCTAATGAGTGCAGGTCAGTGAAG
>PVIH01023625.1:0-24425 GCA_004025045.1 Sigmodon hispidus | reverse complement strand
CAGGGATGGTGATACCTCCTGAGGTTCTTTTGTTGAGTAAAATTGTTTTGGCAATCCTGGCTTTCCTGTTATTCCAAATGAAATTGAGTATTGTTCTTTCAAGGTCCAAAAAACATTGTGTTGGGATTTTGATGGGCAGTGCATTGAATCTGTAGATTGCCTTTGGTAGAATTGCCATTTTTACTATGTTGATCCTACCCAATCCAGGAACATGGGAGAGCTTTCCATTTTCTGATATCCTCTTCAATTTCTTTCTTCAGTAATTTAAAATTTTTGTCAAATAGGTCTGTTACTTCATTGGTTATAGTTACTCCAAGGTATTTGATACTATTTGAAGCTATTATAAAGGGTAATGTTTTCCTTATTTCTTTTTCAGCTCTTCTATCTTTAGTTTACAGAAGGGCTACTGATTTCTTTGAGTTAATCTTGTATCCTGCTACATTGCTGAAGGTGTTTATCAACTGTAGCAGTTCCTTGGAAGAATTTTGTGGGTCACTTATATATACAATCATATCATTTGCAAATAGAGATAGCTTCACTTCTTTTTTTCCAATTTGTATGCCCTTAATCTCTTTTTGTTCCCTTATTGCTTTAGGTAAAACTTTGAGAAGTATATTGAATAGATAAGGAGAGAAAGGCCATCCTTGTCTAGTTCCTGATTTTAGTGGGATTGCTTTGAGTTTTTCTCCATTAAGTTTGATACTGGCTTTCGGTTTCTTGTAAATCGCCTTTATTATATTTAGGTATTCTCTCTGTATTCCTGATCTCTCCAGGGCTTTGATCATAAAGGAGTGTTGGATTTTATCAAAGACTTTTTCAGCATCTAAGGATATGATCATGTGGTTTTGTTCCTTTTGTTTGTTTATATGATGGATAACATTTACAATTTTTCATATGTTAAACCAGCCCTGCATTTGTGGGATGAAGCCTACTGGGTCGTGGTGGATGATATCTTTTATACATTGTTGTATATGGTTTGCCAAAATTTTGTTGAGAATTTTCGCATCAATATTCATGAGGGAAATTGGTCTAAATTCTACTTCTTTGTTTTGTGTTTGAGTGGCTTAGGTATTAGGGTGATTGTGGCCTCATAAAAGGAATTTGGCAATATTCCTTCAGTTTCTACTGTGTGAAATAGTTTGAGGAGTAACAGTAGTAAATCTTCTTTGAATGACTGGTAGAATTTGGCACTGAAACCATCTGTACCAGGGCTTTAATTTTTGGGGAGATTTTTAATGACACCTTCAATTTCCTTAAGGGTTATAGGCCTGTTTAGGTAATTAATCTGATCTTCATTTAATTTTGGTAGGTGGTACCTGTCCAGAAAGCTGTCCATTTCTTCTAGGTTTTCCATTTTTGTGGAATACAGATTTTCAAAATATGATCTGATAATTCTCTGTATTTTCTGGAGGTCTGTTGTTATGTCCCCGTTTTCTTTTATGACTTTGTTGATTTGGACACTTTCTGGCTGTTTTTGATTAGTTTGGATAAGGGTTTATCTATCTTGTTATTTTTCTGAAAGAACCAATTTTTAGATTCATTGATTCTTTGTATTGTTCTTTTTGTTTCAATTGTATTGATTTCAGCCCTAAGTTTGATTATTCCCTGCCGTCTACTCATTCTAGGTGAGTTTGCTTCTAATTGTTCTAAGGCTTTCAGCTGAGCTGTTAGGTCTCTAGTGTGGGATTTTTCTTGGTTTTTCATATAGGCATCTAGCGCTATGAATTTTCCTCTTTAGACTGCTTTCATTGTGTCCCACAAGTTTGGGCACATTGTGGATACATTTTCATTAAATTCTAGGAAGACTTTGATTTCTTTCTTAATTTCTTCCTTGACCCAGAGATGGTTCAGCTGAGTGATGTTTAGTTTCCATGAGTTGGTAGGCTTTCTTTGATTTTTGATGTTACTGAACTCTAACTTTAGGCCATGGTGGTCCGATATTTACAAGGGATTATTTTCATTTTTTTGTATCTGTTGATATTTGCTTTATCACCAATTATGTGGTCAATTTTAGAGAAAGTTCCATGAGGAGTTGAGAAATATGTATATTCCTTTGCATTTTGGTGGAAGCTTCTGTAGATATGTATTAAATCCATTTGCATCATATCCTGTGTTAGAGTTCTTATTTCTCTGTTGAATCTCTGTCTGATTGACCTATCCAGGCGTGAAAGTGGGGTATTGAAGTCTCCCACTATTAGGGTGTGAGAATTGATGTGGGATTTGAGCTTTAGCAGTGTTTCTTTTACACAAGTAGGTGCCCATATATTAGGAGCATAAATATTCAAGACTGAAATTTCCTCTTGGCCAATTTTTCCTGTGATGAATAAGTAGTGACCATCTTGGTCCCTTTATATTGCTTTTAGCTTCAAGTCTACTTGTTAGATTTTAGGATTGCAACCCCTGCTTGTTTCTTAGGACCATTTGACTGGAAAATCTTTTCCCAACCCTTTATTCTAAGCCTGTGTCTGTCCTTGAGGTTGAGGTGTGTTTCTTGAAGGCAACAGAAGGGTGCTTTCTGTTGTTGTATCCATCTTGTTAGTGTGTGATGTTAAATAAGTGAGTTGAGTCCATTGATATTAAGGGAAATTAGTGACCATTGATTGATATTTCCTGCCATTTTTGGTGGTAACTTGTTTATATTTCCTTTCTCTGGAGTATTCTTCTGTGGAATTATTGATTGTTTGTGATTTCGTGGGTGTATATGGGGTCCTTAGGTTGTAGTTTTCCCTCTAATACTCTCTGTAGTGCTGGATTGGTAGATAGCTATTCTTTCAGTCTGACTTTGTCATGAAATATCTTGTTTACTCCATTTATGGTGACTGATAATTTTGCAGGGTATAGTGTTCTAGCTTGGCAGCCATGCTCTTTTAGCATCTGTATTACTTCTGACCAAGCCCTTCTAGCTTTCATCATTTCCATTGAATTGTCAGGTGTTATTCTGATGGGTCTGCCTTTATATGTGAGTTGGCTCTTTTCTTTTGCAGCTCTTAAAATTTTTTCTTTGTTCTGTATGTTTTGTGGCTTGATTATAATGTGGCGTGCTGACTTTTTTTTGGGATCATATCTATTTGGTGTTCTGTAAGCTTCTTGTATCTTTGTAGGCATTTCCTTCTTCCGGTTAGGGAAGTTTTATTCTATGATTTTATTGAAAACATTATCTGTGCCTTTGAGCTGGTATTCTTCTCTTTCTTCTATTCCTATTATTCTCAAATTAGGTCTTTTCATGGTGTCCCAGATTTCCTGAACATTTTGAGTTATGGCTTTTTTAGTTTTACTATTTTCTTTGACTGATATATCTATTTGAGCTACTGAATCTTCCACTTCAGAGATTCTATCTTCCATCTCTTGAACTCTGTTTGTTATGCTTGTATCTGTGGTTCCAGCTTTTTTCTTCAGATTTTCTATTTCCATCTTTGCCTCATTTTGTGCCATTTTTATTGCTTCCATTTCATCTTTTAGTTCCTGACATGTTTCTTTCATAGATTTGTTCATCTCTTCCAAGTTTTTGTTTGTATTTTCTTCTATTTCTTTAAGGCTATTTTTCATATCTTCTTTGAGAGCTTCAATGATCATCAAAAAGAAAATTTTGGTGATGCTTCCTTCTTTTTCCTCTTCATTGCTCAGTTCAGGTCTTGTATTTGTAGGATTGCCACTTTCTTCTTGAGTTACCTTGTTGTTCTTTCTATTTTTATGTAATTTTTTGCACTGGCGTCTGCCCATGGCTTTAGTGGTTCATGATTAGGTGGCTCCTGGTCAGTTGTGGCACTTGGGCTTGTGTGCCTCCTGTGACCTCTGAGGAAAAGGTCTGCTCAATCACTACTTCTGCACTGTGCAGGGGACTGAATTTCAAGTCTTCAATCTTTCTCTGTTTTACCAAGTAGAGGCGGGGTGGTGGATGTGCAAACTCCCTCAGCAGCAACTGGGGGAGGCTGTGACAGGCTGAGTTTATCTCTACCTCCTCCGTGTTCTGGGACATGCTCTGCAGACAGCACCCGGTCCTGGAATTGGAACCGGAACCGTCGAAAGCTCGTCTCCTCTTCCTGGCAGGGATATAGGTGCTGGGGCCTGCTCACCCCTCCTCACCTCTGGGTGGGGTCTGAGTCTGTCCTACAGAGTCCCCAGTCCTTATCTGATCGCTCAGTTGGAGGTGGATAGCTGTGGGAATTCCCTCAGCAGCAGCTTCGGTGACCATGACAGGCAGAGTTTATCTCTGCCTGCTCCAGAGAGCTCTGGGACACGCTCTGCAGACAGCACCCGGTCCCGGAACCGGAACCAGAGAGAAAAACTATTTTCAATAAAAGGAATAACCACAGCATGAAAATCTAAAATTTCATTACATATAAATTTTATAAATACAAATTCAATTTGTCTAAATTGTTCTTTTGGAATTTTGGATGTGATTTCATTGAGTACTGAAGAAATAAGATCTTTACAAAATTTAACCTTATAATCCAGGAAAAGGGAATATCAAAATATGTCTTAAGTATTTTTGTCTTTTATTTACATTTTACTGTTCTGGAAATAGAAAAATTTTACACATACAGTACTAGATAATGAAACATCACCATTGTGTTTCCTGTCTGTGGATGCTGTGTGACTTGACATTCCTGCTCTCATATCTTCTCTTGTGTTGGACCTAAACCCTCAAACAGTAATCTAGAATCAACTGATTCCTTGACAGCTTCATGTGTGTCTGTAGTGTATTTTAGAGAATCCACCCCTGATTCTTCTTTAATTAAGAATTACAACTTTAGCTCATGTTCAGTCTGTCAATACAAAATGGAAAATGCCAGAAATTCACAGTTCTAAATTATATGCTTCTCTGTGGTAGTGTGATAAAAAACCGAGTGCCCTCAGTCTCCATTCTATAAGAGATCAGAATGATCACTTTGTCTAGCATTTACACAAACTATCTGCTGCCATCCTAGTGATGTACTCCTCAGCCAACTTGACAACCAAGTCCACTCCTGTGCTTTGAGGCCGTATGCAGAACGTTTCAGGTAAATCTTCAAATGGGGCTAAGAGAACAGGCTAAAACTAGATCACATTGCCTGTGTGGTAAGGAAACACCTTACTTCCTGATGCACATGCATAGTAATAGTTCTCATGATCAAAACTATTAAGGTGAGTGACATATATGTGTGTGTGTATATATTTATATGTAACAATATTTTTGAGGAAGAAAATACTACTAGATGCATTTTATTACTAATATAATTATTATTATTAATTGCTGTTATTCTTTATAACTTGGCTAATTAGCAAGTAAAACTATATCATACACAAATATTTGTGTAAGAAAATCCAACCCAATAGAATTTTGGTGCCACCTTTGTTATCAGGCATCTTCTGAGGCATTGGATTGAATTCCATTAAATGAAGGACAAGTTGATACGTATTGAAAAGTAAATAAACTATTTAGTGATAGTGACAAGACAATATTTGTTTTAAAAAAAATAGCATTAAGGGATTTTATTACCTGAAACTATAAAATTAACTATGGGCAAAACAGTTAAATCTCTTTATTCCCATTCCATTTTTTTTTTTTTTTTTTGCTTTTAGTCATATATCTACCCTTCTAACAATGTTCTCTCTTATGAAAAGCATCATGATCCTGACATTCAAGGAAAATCTCAATCTTCCTCATCAGCCTCCCAGCCCTTGGTTGACTGATAACATCAAGCATCAGTAAGACATCTTGCAGAATCTCTTTGCAATTGATCTTTTCTCCATTAGAGTTCTTTTTGAAATTCCATGTGTTCATAAGTCTGTCATCTGAGATTTTAATTGCTCTGTCACAGCCTTCTCTTCTTCAGTCAGTAGCGTTAGCTCCAGGTTTGTTTGCTTTTGTAGTTCTTCTATCATGGTCATCGTCTTGCTCAGAGTAGCACAAATATGGCTCTTGTTCTCTTTTTGTTGAACAGAAAGTGGCTTAAAGCGTGCACACAAAGCTTGATATGAAGACTTTATTGCTGATAATTCCTTTAAAATTGTAACTGCATTTTTCTCTTTTGCTGAATCTGGGTAATTAGTCTTGATTTCATATTCCAGCCATCAGTTCCAGCTTATCGACCTCCGCCTCCATGTTGAATAGTTCGACAGTATTTTAATATGTACTTTTAGATGCATATTCTATGATTTTGCTAGCTTTGTAGTTGTAGAACTCATCAAATTCTTTTGACTTTTGCATGAATAATTTATGTTGCCTCTAAATAACCACGTACTTCCCCACATAGAGTCTTATTCCTTTGTTGTCATTGTTCTTTGCTACATCCTGATTAAAGAGTTATATTTCCAAGACTTAAGAATACTTTCAATTTGTTAGAGAAAATTATGACTATAAAATATTTTTTAGAAAGAGCAAGCATATAATTTCAAGAGAAATTTATGCTGGGATATACACACATTGAAAAAAGTTCTAAAGTTAATTGCAGTAGAAACCTAGAAAAAAGAATGCCTTAAACTCAAAGAAAGCAGAGAAAAGAAATTACATGCAAAACAGAGAGAGGCGGGGGAGGGGGGGAAGAGAATTAGTTGAAGTTGAAAACCAAACATAAAAAGAAGTCAAGAAATGTAAAAGCTGGCCCTCTTAATAGAGTGATGAAAATAGAAAGTTTATTACCTGAAGTTAAAAATGAAGAAAGAGACAAATGTCACTAGGATCCCAAATTACTGTAGTATGCTACACATGCTAATAAAATTTAGAGTAACAAAATAATGCTGTGAACATTTCATTCCCACAAATTAATAATCTATATCAAAGTACCCAATTTTTTTAAACAGAAATCATTTACAATTACTTTAGTGGATTTCAGATAGCTCATACTTAGTCTACGCAAAAATCTAAACTGGAGTTACATGTACGTAAATGAGCAGCATGAATGGGCTCATAAGAGTGGGCATGATTCTGAGATAGCGATATCTGAGTTAGATGGGGTGCATGATGTAAAAACACCAAATAATAAATATACATATATAAAAATAGAAGAAATACTATGATTAATATCAGGGTTTCACTGGCTTTGTAACTTTTAAAGGCTTTGTTTATTTTATTAAGCTTTATGGAATTATATGATATGCATTTGTCTTAGTTTTTTAAGTTATAATAGAATTCTATAGTAAGTCCATATTTTCTTGTGATTGCTTCTGTTATTGCTGTTTTTTTATATTTAGTATCGAGTATTTTATTAGTATTTCAAGCAGGTTACAAAGTATGCATTTGTTAAAATCATTCATTGAATTTAGGTTTAATTTTGCTATCTAAAAACTCACCATTTTTTTCAGAATCTTTAATTTATCAAAACAAATTTATAATGTATGTCCTTATGCTTTTCTGGAATTTCATTCATATCTGTTATAATGTTTGCCTTTCAATTTCTAGTTTTATTGAAGTATATCTTCCCTTTTTTGTTTAATTTGGTTAAGAATTTGCTAATTGTGCTTAATATTTAAGAAATTAATTATTTAAAAAAATAATAATAAATCCTGAAAATTATATGAATAGGCAAAGGATAAGCATTAATATGACTTTCTCTTTATTTCTACCTTCCCCCTAATATATGCAGGAGTGATTAGTGGCCAGCATCAGCCCCCACCACTGGGCTTTGAAAGAATTGGTCCTAGATAGGTCCTGGGCAATTACTGTGTCTTCAATGAGTTATGTGGGATCTGGACTCCTCTGGGATGCAGAGTCCCTCAGGTCCAGAAGGGGACATGTAAGAGGGTGTTAAGTACAGAGTTTGTACTTTCCTGTTCTTTTAATAAATAAAGCTGACAAGGGTCTGAGGCATGACCTAAATATACATTCAGTCACCCTAGATGAATTGTCAGAAGGTTCCTTACTGTCCTTCAGTGTATGGATCTTGCATTTCCAGGTTTATTATAGTTTTCAGGTATGATAATATTCTTTACCATCTCCATATTTGCGGCACTTCATTATACTGTAGTGTTGCACATTACACAGTTACATTGATAATCATTTTGGTGATCATAAGGTTTATTACAACTACCTACAAGGCAGTTCCTTTTTCATTTCAACCAAAAGAAAATTTGTTAGGGGATAATGCTGGAGTTTTTCAACCTTCTTTTAGTGCATCTTTAGTTAGATAATGTCATGGAAGGATTTCCTAATTCTTTGGATGTTGTTCATTTTTATTTATTTATTTTTCAGTTAGAGGTGGAACTCTGGAAATTTAGCATGCTAGATAGCAAATATATCACTGAGCTAAACACCCAGCCCTGATCCCCATGTGTCTTTTTGCTTCTCTTTGACTTCTTTTCCAGTTTTGATATTATACTGGGGTTCATTTTTACAGAGTTAGATAAAAGTAAATGGAACAAAGCAATGAATTGTTTTAAAGATAAAACCCACACAATTGAGAATTTATAAATCCAATAGTTGCAGACTGGCGTCCCTGGGAAGACTGGAAGTTGCAATCTTAAAACCAAAGCACTCTGAATGAAATTGACCAGAATGCTAATTTTTTTTTCTGCTTTTTCCTGCAACTGATCACATGAGTCTCATTATATATTGAATGGTTATATTTGCTTCACTCTTATTTAATGTAAATTACAATTTGAATATTAAAAACAATGTAAAACATCAACAAATAAGCTTCTAGAACTATTATTCAACCAAAATTGCTATCAGGACCTAGATAATTTCCTATAATAATTAACTAAGAAGGTAGGTATGGATATTTGAAGATGAACTCAAAAGAAGGAAAAAATAGCTGCTACTTCATAAAATGCTAATTATACATAATTTCCCACATTATGTCAGTGGAAACATAAGAATTAAAGCATAAAATTATTATATCATTAGTATTAGTGAAAAGAGCATTGCATTTTTCCCACGTTAATATTTTCCATAAAGTTGCAATTGCATCTGTAAAATAAATCACAGTGTGTGAAATTTTCCTGCTAAAAGGTTAAGTTTAGTGAGTTTATATTTTGGAGACAGAGAAGAAAAGTAATTATTTAGATTTATTGTGCATTTCTGCTTAAATTTGAAAATCTTTGTCTCAGGCTATGCCAAAGTTAGAAAATCTTCATAGATACTGAGTCACACTTAGGTGGGCTGGCCTTGCTTCAGTACTAGATAGGGCATAGCCTTTCCTGCAATAAGTTACAGTCTGGTAAAATTAGCTATAAACCTGTGATCAGGGCTATCCATATCCTTGAAATGAGTGCAAGTGAGAAGATAATATTAGGTCTCAATGTTTGTAGCACCATAAGAAATGTTCAACTTAGAATATGGCATATTATATTGTGAAAACATAAGTGCAACAAGTCACACCACAGAGGAGAGAGAGCGTGTAGTACGTATAATAAACATCAAATCTAAAATTAAGGAGGCATAAACTTCAGTTTGAAGTACACATTGCTGAAGAGACGAATACAAGCCCCTTGTGAGTCTATAAGGGACTGCAGAGGTTAATACAATTGGGCAAGGAAGCATTACTTGTGCGCTTGCTAACAATTTTGTTCTTAAGAAAAAGATGATCTTGTGGCCAGTATTTTGATGCGGATTGGGCTGGGGGAGCCGCGGTGAGAGCGAGTGAGAGTTGGGGGGAGAGGGGGAGGGCAGGCAAGCGGCTTGGAGGTGGGGGCGGAGGGAGGCAGGATGGCCATGCCAGCAGGAGCGAACAGGCTGCAGCAGCTTTGCCGCCCTGGCTATTGCTTTGATCCGTGCTTGGTGCTGACTGCTGGGCGCCCCAGGCCGAATCTCTCCCCCCACCTTCAGCCGGGAGGGCGGCAGCTGCGGTGGCCAGCTGGGATGGAGGGGACTGAGTGCGGAGGCAGTGAGGGCTGAGGTGTCTCCCTTGCCAGTTGGAATCGGCGCTGGCAGGCAATGCTAGCGATGGCTGCCCAAGTGGGAGAGGCAGAGGCAGCAGGGGACAAGGAGGAGGAGGAGGAGGAGGAAGCTGCAGCAGTGGCAGCAAAGGAAAATGCTTGGCAAGAAGAGATGAGTACTAATTCCACTCAGGCCTAGAATTGCCTATTAAGATTGTCCTGAGCAGGTGACACACGAATGGCCCAAGGAAGCCACCAAATTGACCTGCGACAAAAATTCCCTGAAGTACCTGAAGTTGTATCCAGGTGCATGTTACAGGATAATAACAACCTGGAAGCCTGCTGTTCTGTTCTCTCTCAGGAGAGTACAAGGTGTCTTTATGGTGAAGGAGACCTGAAATTTTCAGATGAGTCTGGAATTTCTGGTCTGTGCAAGCACATGGTTTCTCTCTACTTGGACTTGCAGTCACAGAATGTTTACCACCATGGAAGAGAAGGCAGCAGAGTGAACGGAAGTAGGACTTTAACACACAGCCTTAGTGATGGACAGCTTCAGGGTGGGCAGTCCAGTAAGGAACTGTTTCAGCAGGAGCCACACACAGACAGCATCAGCTCAAGTTCCTCAAGGCTTTAATGTCTTTGGATTGTCTTCAGTACACCTGGTGCTTCAAATTCAACACCACATCATGGATTTCACCTAGGCAGCAAAGGGACATCAAACCTCTATCAACAAACTCCCAGGTTAAATCCTATTATGGTAACTTTAGCCCCAAACATACAGACTGGTCGTAGTACTCCTACATCTTTGCACATACATGGTGTACCTCGGCCTGTACTTAACAGTCCACAGCGAAATCTATCTACAGGAGGCCTTATATTACAACTCCTAGTGGTACAGCTCGGCAGACACAACAGCATTCTGGCCGGGTATCTCAGTTTAATCCCACTAACCCTCAGCAAGCCTATCAACCTTCCCAGCCTGCTCCTTGATCTACTTATCCTATGCCCAGTTCTTTGCCACATACCTCAACCCAACAGCCGAATCAGCAGGGCCATCAGACCTCTCATGTCTACATGCCTATCAGTTCTCCAACTACTCCACGAACACCAACAATTCATTCATCTGGTAGCTCGCAGTCTTCTGCCCATAGCCAATATAACATTCAGAATATTTCAACATGACCTGGAAAAAACCAGATCGAAATCAAACTTGAACCCCCCACAAAGAAACAGTTCTTCAAAATTACGTTCTTCTGGACCTCGAACTATCAACACTTCCTTGTTGGTTAACAGCCAGACCCTCAATAGAAATCAGCTCACTGCTTACATAGCTGCCAGTCCTCCAACTACTGATGAGATGACCTCCTGTAATCATCCTAAGGTCTATATTTCAGCCAATGCCACCACAGGAGATGAGCAGGGCATGTGAAATCCACAAATTCTGGGAGAGCTGCAGCCTCCAGGAATATGTTTGGGCCATTCAGCATGGGTCCTGCCTTCATTCATCACAACCCTCCCAAAAGCCTAGTATTTGTCAGTAACTCTGCAACATCTCCTCAAGTGGTGATCACTCAACCCAACCCAAAACAAATTTTGAAAATTACATTTTCTCCCAACAAACTTCCAGCAGTTTCCCCATGGGTGTCCCCTACCTTTGAACCTACAAATCTTCTAACTCATCCTGAATGTTATGTAGACACAGAGGATATTCACCACCTCACAGACCCTAATTTAGCACATGTGGATAGAATAAGTGAAGGATGGAAATTGAGTATAGGATCTGATGATGCTGCCTACACACAAGCCCTGCTAGTGCACCAGAAGACCAGGATGAAACAGCTTCAAAGAGAGCTTGAGATGCAGAAGAAAAAGCTGGATAAACCCAAATCTGAAGTCAATGAGATGGGAAACAGTCTAAGTTGAAGGCACTTGAAGAGATCAAATTCCATAATCCAAATATCTTCACTCGAAGAAATGCAGCATTTGAGAAGTTGTAATAGACAACTCCAGATTGACATTGACTGCTTAACCAAAGAAATTGATCTTTTACAAGCCGAAGACCACATTTTAACCCCAGCAATATTCACAACTTTTATGACAATATTGGATTATATCATAGCTCCTGTGCCACCAAAACCCGAAGTTCAAAGGTCCACTATCAAAGCACCAAAGACTCAAGACACTGAGGATGAGGAGGGGGCTCAGTGGAATTGCATTGCCTGTACTTTTTTGAATCAACCGGCCTTAAACCGCTGTGAACAGTGTGAGATGCCTCGGCATTTCTGAGCCAAAGGCCCCTCTCTTCTCTAAAACCACATCTGAAATTGAAGAATGTCATCTGTCATCGGGGAAATGTTTCACTGCTGCATAGGATTTGGTCCAGCTGAAGGTGTGGCATGCTGTGTTGAGTGTCAATCCACAGAGCCAATAATACCTCAGTCTAAGGTCATAGACAGTGGAAAGTCATCTTGGGAAAGACGCTCTAAGAGACTGGACTGCCTGCTGCCTGACCATGTACAGTGTCACTGTCCCACGATGAACCATTCTGATTCTGTCCCAGTACTTCTCCCTCATGTCACTACTGATTTTGACAGGAAGAAGGAATAGGATGACAGATTTTTTTGTGTTGTTAAAGCTTTTGGTGAAAAACTACACACATGAAAAGAAGGAACAGGTATAACTATTTAAAGACTGCAGCCGAATAGTGCCGGTGAATGCGGGAAACTTCACAAATCTGTGATACTCTTGGCCTTGTCTTTTGTCTTCTCTGAAGAAGTCTCTGTGAAGTCAGCATCTAGGGTATAATGATGAACAAGAAAACAGTGTGCATTGTCTCTACAAATCTGCAGTGAGCTCCCCAAAGCCTTTCCTACTTTATAGATCTTTCACAATGGTTTTAAGTGATCTCTTCATTATTTTCTTATATTTCTATATGATAGTGTAATAGATTTTCATTAACTAATGTTCCTTTTCCCTTTTAGTAGGCACAATCATGTTTCCTCTCTAAGCCTTACTGAGAAAAGCAATGCCATAAGATAAAAAAGCATTAATGTAATAAAACTATGCACAGATAACTTGCTTCTCCTTTTCCTGCCCTTTATCCCCCTGGGTGCCAGTGCTCTGAGAAGACATGCAGGGGCTGCATTTGAGTTGCAAGAAACACTGCAGGCATGCCGGCACGCCATGCTGCACACCGACTTCAGCAGTAGGTGACCAAACACGTTCTTTCTGTCTTCTACAGCAGCTTAAAGCAAAAAGTATTTAAATGCACTGACATCCTGCCCCATGTGCAATTTCCCACAGAACCTCACAGAGGTTCCCATCGGGAAGCTAGTTTCAGAATCAGCCACAGCAGCAGTACCAACAGCCTTTCTTCTTCTTGGAAAGAAATGTAGTTGCTGTACTGTTGGGACAGTCCATTTCTAAACCTGATTTGGTAGTAGTCATGTGTATTTAGAAAACATAGTCATCTTTAGGACAACTTAAGAAAAGCTGGAAAAAAGAAAGAAAATAAGCAGACTTGAACACTGAAGAAACCTCAGACATCTCTTTATTTTGATGAAATATTTTTGTAAGAAAAACAAATATTCATAATATCAGGAATGTATATAACTAAATGAAATCAAGAAAAATAATAGTATGTATTTAAAAAGAATTATGAAATTATCAGTGCTTAGAATAGGGCCAAGGAAAGTACTGAAACATAGCAAAAGATAGGAAATCATATAGATGGTCCCACTATAAACATTCACAAGTGGCTATGTTTTCACCAAACAGGATTATTCAGATGAACATTAAAAGGTGAGAGCCTTGGCCTCCAGAATTTGCATCATGGATATGGAAAGAACTATGACAATCCTAGGTTACTAGATGACAGACATCAAACCTCCTACATATGATGCATTTTGTTTTAAAAAATAGGCCTTGTTTTTTCAGCTTCCACTGAAGACTGGTAAATCAGTTTTTACTTGTTTTATTAATAAAACATAATTTGAATATCTTGAGTTGATGGTTTCTGATTTAGCTTGGTAAACTATCTTTGTAACAGGTAAATTAATCATAAAAATTTAAAAAATTATTATTCTAAAAAAAAAGATGACCACCTGAAAAAAAATCAAAAAGAGGACTGACTTGTGTTATCATTTCAGAATGCCAGTGTGTGTTAAGCCTATTGAAGAAATAATGTTTAGACATGAGTAATGGGAAAGTTTTATTGATTTATGAGAAGCAAACATGAGAGACAGGTTATAGGGAGAGGATTTTTCTCTTGGATGCATAGAGCCTCATAGGTTGGTGAGGAAAAAGACATAGAAGATGGTTAGTCACTAATGAGGTAGTGGATTCTGTAGGTTAAAGAGATATCAAAAACAACAACAACAAAAACAAAACAAAAAAGAAAACAAAAAAAGAGATATCTATAACTGACTTAATTTGTAAACTAACACATTAAAGCATATGTGTTTTTCTTGGCCATTATATAGGATTAAAAGATTTGGGTGTATAAAAAGCTTTCCAGAAAATTCATGGGAAAAAAATACTACATAATGATGTGAAGTACAGTTGCCTAGAATAAGCAGGAATGTGGGAATGAAATATGTCAAAACACTGTGCATATCAGAAGCCATTATGAGTGAATAGACTATACTAGATTATCAGAACATGCTAAGACAACATTAGGGAAAGCCTATGGTGAAGTACATTGTACAGCCTTGATGTAGGGGAGGGGTACTTGCACCTGCATGAACTGAATGTACCAAGCTCTGCTTGCCTTTTGGAGGAGAAGAAGGAATGTGGAATGGGGGAAATGTTGTCAAAAAGGGCAGGAAGAGAGATGAGAGTGTAATTAGTGGTGAGCATGTAAAATGAATAAACAAGATTTATTTAAAAATTAAAAAGCAGAAGACATTCATGGCTATAATGACTAAACATATTTAGATGTAGAGATTACAGTAACTTTGATGAGAATAAGATTATTTACTGAAGAACATGCAATATACCATGTATGTCACAGAAACATTTCTATTTTCACAGGGGAGATGAATTGGGGAGTGTCAACAGAATATATAAAACTGGGTTAGCATATCTTCACCTACCAAGGACAAATAAAGAAGTTAAGAGATTAAGGTTATTCCATGCCATAGATAATCACAACAAAAATTGTATAATATAAAAAATTTATTCACTCTAAGGTAGGTAAATAAAATTGAAAAATAGCATTAATTTATCTTAAATAGGTTAAACCATAAGAAACTTATAAACTTATTTTTTATTTTTTATAGGCTTGGAAAAAGATCATGACTGGAAACAACCAAACTGCCATCTCCCTGTTCCTTCTCTTGGGCCTGCCCATCCCCCCAGAGCACCAGAACCTGTTCTATGCCCTGTTCCTTACCATGTACCTCACCACTGTCCTGGGGAACCTTCTCATCATCATCCTCATTCTACTGGACTCCCATCTCCACACACCCATGTACATGTTTCTCAGCAACTTGTCCTTCTCTGACCTCTGCTTTTCCTCTGTCACAATGCCCAAATTGCTACAAAATATGCAGAGCCAAGACCCGTCCATCACCTATGCAGGTTGTCTCACACAGCTGTACTTTTTAATGGTTTTTGGAGACATGGAGATCTTTCTTCTTGTGATCATGGCCTATGACCGCTATGTGGCCATCTGTTTCCCCCTTCATTACAACAGCATCATGAGCCCCAAGGTCTGTGCTTCTCTATTGCTGCCACTGTGGATGTTGACTATAGTCCATGCCCTGATGCACATCCTGCTCATGGCTAAATTGTCTTTTTGTAATAACAATGTGATTCCCCATTTTTTCTGTGACATATCAGCTCTCTTAAAGCTAGCCTGCTCAGACACTTATGTTAACAAGTTAATGGTATTTATTCTGAGTGGTCTCATTGGCATTATACCATTCCTACTCATTGTTATGTCCTATGCAAGGATTATCTTTACTATTCTCAAGGTTTCATCTACCCAGAGCATCCACAAGATCTTCTCCACCTGTGGTTCCCACCTGTCAGTAGTGTCACTGTTCTATGGGACAATTATTGGCCTCTACTTCTGTCCATCAGCTAATAACTCTACTGTGAAAGAGATTATCATGGCCATGATGTACACTGTGGTGACTCCCATGTTGAACCCATTCATCTATAGCCTGAGGAACAAAGACATAAAGGAAGCCCTAATAAGAGTTGTCTACAATAAGAAAATCTCTTTGCAATGGTTTAACTTGGGATATTTACAGAATAATATATGTAATAAGTAGAGTATTAATATTTTTTCAGATATTGTCTCTTATCATAGAACCTATGTAAAAGGGCATGCTATATAACTGTTTAATACATGAAAGAGGAAATGTGTAGTAGAGTAGTCAAACTAGCTGAAATTATCTTTTTATTAATTTATTATGAATAAAGTCTCATTTTTTATCCATGTATTCCCTTGTTCAAACTCCCTTCCTCCTCCTGCCTCTCCCGGGGGGAGATTAGGAGATGGGGAAAAGAAAAAGAAACTGTCTTTTTTAACTAACCACATTTTCTTTCCATGCATATCACTGCTCACCCTCCCCCTTTCTCTCATGCTCTCCAAGTCCTCCATCACCCTCCTCACACCCCATTCTCTTATTCATTCTCCATGGAGGTCAAGGAGTACCAAGGTGGGTCAGTTTAATATGTCATATCTATTTAAGGTAGAGCCAGTTCCCTCATCCCAGCATTCAGGCTGTAGGGAATAGGCTCCAATGCAGTTCTTGCATATAGTCTCTGATCTTCCTTCAAAGAGGCTCCACAAACTGCCCATGCCATTCAACATTCATCTATTATCAGAGGGTTTAGTTCCTTTCCCTGAGTATTCCCCAGTGGCTCTTCTGATTCAGTGAGCTCCAGTAGCCCCAGCCAGCCTTTTCTGGGGGTTCTCTTCCTCATGATCATGATTCCTTTGCTTATATACACTCTTCTCTCTTTTCAGTTGAACTGGGAGCTCAACCTTGTGCTGAGCTATGGATCTTTGCTTCTGCCTCTATCCATTGCTGAATGAATCAGAGAGTAGTAACTCACACCTTTAATCCCAGCATAGGGAAAGACTCGGAGTGGTGACCTATGCCTTTAATCCCAGAAGATCTGAATTTGAGGCCATACTGGTTTACAGAGGGATTTTCAGGCTCCCAGACAGGCAGTAATGGTGCCTTGCCTTTAATCTCAGAACTCTAGAGGCAGAGAATGTTTTGTGTTTCTATGAGTTAAAGGCTAAATACCAAATAGTAGTAGCCTACACCTTTAATCTTAACTTGGATGTGATATAACTGGGTGAAGAAAGTATTTAAGGCAGGCATAGGAAGACATGAGGATCTATGCTGAGGAAGCAGGAAGATAGCTGGTTGAGATTTGACTGTGGTGTTTCTCTCATTGATATTTCAGCCTCTAAGCAATATCTGGCTTTGAGTTTCCTTTATACAATCAGAATTCGTGCAGCAAGGGTGGCTGTTGATTTGATTATACAGGAAATCCTAATTAGACACCTCCTGTACTATTACATGGAGTCCTAACCAGGAACGTCTTGTGGCTTCTAGGAAGTTTCCATAGCACCTGTTTTTTTCCAACTCACAGTGGCTCTCTCTGCTAAGGTATTCATTTCTTTTATCTCCCTCTTTGTTGCTCTTCTCACTCAACCATCTCCTTCTCTCTTAATTTGTTCCCACCTCTCCTTTGTCACTACCCGTTATGATCCTAATTTTCTCAGGATATCTTCTCTATTTTCTCTTTCCAGGAAGAAGATTTCTTTAGGTTTTTCACGTAGGGATCCAGTGCTATGATTTTCCTCTTAGTATTGTTTTCATTGTGTTCCATAAGTTTGAGTATGTAGTGGATTCATTTTCATTGAATTCTAGAAAGTCTTTGATTTCTTTCTTTATGTCTTCCTTTACCCAAAGGTGGTGCAGTTGAGAGATGTTCAGTTTCCATGAGTTTGTATGCTTTCTTTGGTTTGTGTTATTGTTGAACTCTAACTTTAGTCCATGGCAGCCTGATAGAATACAAGAGTTATTCCCATTTGGGGATCTACCAATCCAGCACTATAGAAAGCATTAGAGGGAAAACTCCAACATAAAGACCCCAGATACACCCATGAAGCCACAAATAATGAATTATCCCATAGAAGAATACGTCAGAGAAAGGGAATAAAAACAAATTACCACCAAAAATAGCAGGAAATATCAATCAATGGTCACTAATATCGCTTAATATTAATGGGCTCAACTAACCTACAAAAAGACACACACTAACAAGATGGATACAACAACAGAAGCCATCCTTCTGTTGCCTGCAAGAAACACATCTCAACCACAAAGTCAGACACAGACTCAGAGTAATGGGTTGGGAAAAGATTTTCCAGTCAAATGGTCCTAAAAAACAAGCTTGGGTTGCCATCCTAATATCTAACAAAGTAGACTTTAAGCTAAAAGCAATTAAAAGGGACCAAGTTGGTCATCACTTATTCATCACAGGAAAAATTGGTCAAGAGAAGATTTCAATCCTGAATATTTATGCCCCTAATATAAGGGCACCAACTTATGTAAAGGAAACACTGCTAAAGCTTGAATCCCACATCAATTCTCACACCCTAATAGTGGGAGACTTCAATACCTCACTTTCACCCCTGGATAGGTCAACCAGACAGAGACTCAACAGAGAAATAAGGAGTCTAACAGAGGTTATGATGCAAATGGATTTAATAGATATCTACAGAAGCTTCCACCCAAACACAAAGGAATATACATATTTCTCAGCTCCTCATGGAACTTTCTCCAAAATTGACCACATAATTGGTCATAAAGCAAATATCAACAGATACAAAAAAATGGAAATAATCCCTTGTAACATATTGGGCCACCAGGGACTAAAGTTAGAGTTCAGCAACATCAAAAATCAAAGAAAGCCTACCAACTCATGGAAACTAAATATCACTCAGCTGAACCACCTCTGGGTCAAGGAAGAAATTAAGAAGAAAATCAAAGTCTCCCTAGAATATAATGAAAATGAATCCACAATGTATTCAAACTTGTGGGACATAATGAAAGCAGTCTTAAGAGGAAAATTCATAGTGCTAGATGCCTATATGAAAAACCTAGAGAAATCTCACAGTAGAGACCTAACAGCTCAGCTGAAAGCCTTAGAACACTTAGAAGCAAACTCACCCAGAAGGAGTAGACAGCAGGAAATAATCAAACTCAGGGCTGAAATCAATATAATTGAAACAAAAAGAACAATACAAAGAATCAATGAATCTAAGAATTGGTTCTTTGAGAAAATTAACAAGATAGATAAGCCCTTAACCAAACTAATCAAAAAACAGAGAGAGAGTGTTCAAATCAACAAAATCATAAAAGAAAACGGAGACATAACAACAGACCCCCAGGAAATACAGAGAATTATCAGATTATATTTTGAAAATCTGTATTCCACAAAAATGGAAAACCTAGAAGAAATGGACAGCTTTCTGGACAGGTACCACCTACCAAAATTAAATGAAGATCAGATTAATTACCTAAACAGGCCTATAACCCTTAAGGAAATTGAAGCTGTCATTAAAAACCTCCCCAAAAATTAAAGCCCTGGTACAGATGGTTTCAGTGCCAAATTCTACCAGACATTCAAAGAAGAATTACTACCGTTACTCCTCAAACTATTTCACACAGTAGAAACTGAAGGAATATTGCCAAATTCCTTTTATGAGGGGACAATTACTCTAACATCCAAGCCACTCAAAGACACAACAAGGAAGGAGAATTACAGGCCAATTTCCTGAATGAATATTGACGAGAAAATTCTCAACAAAATTTTAGCAAACCGTATACAACAATATATAAAAAATAACATCCACCACGACCAAGTAGGCCTCATCCCAAAAATGCAAGGTTGGTTTAACATATGAAAAACCATAAACATTATTCATCATTTAAACAAACTAAAGGAACAAAACCACATGATCATATCCTTAGATGCAGAAAAGCCTTTGACAAAATCCAACATTCCTTTATGATTAAAACCCAGGAATACAGGGAGAATATCTAAATAATAAAGGTGATTTACAAGAAGCTGAAAGCCAGTATCAAACATAATGGAGAAAACTCAAAGCAATCCCACTAAAATCAAGAAGTAGACAAGGATGTCCTCTCTCCCCTTATCTATTCAATGTAGCTCTCGAAGTTTTAGCTAATGCAATAAAAGAATAAAGGGAGATTAAAGGGATACAAATTGGAAGAGAAGAAGTGAAACTATCTCTATTTACACATGATGTCATTGTATACATAAGTGATCCACAAAATTCTACCAAGGAACTTCTACAACTGATAAGGATGTTTAGCAATGTAGCTGGATAACAAGATTAACATAAAGAAATCAGTAGCCCTCCTATACACTAAAGATAAAAGGGCTGAAAAAGAAATAAGGGAAACATTACTCTTTATAATTGCTGTAAATAGCATTAAATACTTTGGAGTAATTACAAACAAAGAAGGAACATATCCCCGGGACCAAGTGCTGTCTGCAGAGTCCCAGAACACTCTGGAGCAGGGGCAGGTAAACTCTGCCCGTCACCAACCCCCACAGCTCCAGCTGAGGGAATTTGTACGGCTACCCACCACGACCTCAAACTGAGCGAACCAACTACAGGGGTCTCTGAAGGGCAGATTCAGACCCCGCCCAAAGGTGAGGAGGGGTCACCAGGCCTCAGCGCCTATATCCCAGCCTGGAGGGAGAGTTGAGCTCCCATAGCTTTCAGTTCTACTCCCGGGACCAAGTGCTGTCTGCAGAGTCCCAGCACATTCTGAGCAGGGGCAGGTAAACTCTGCCCATCACCACACCCACAGCTCCTGCTGAGGGAATTTGCACGGCTACCCACCACGACCTCAAACTGAGCGAACCAACAACTGGAGGGGTCTCTGAAAGAAAGACTCAGACGCTGACCAGAGAGGTGATAGGAGGCACACAAACCCGAGTGCCACAACTGACCAAGAGCCATCTAGTCGTGAATCACTGAAGCCGTGGGCAAACGTCAGTGCAAAAAATTACATAATAATACAAAGGACAACATGATAACTCCAGAAGAGAGTGGCGATCTTACAAATACAAGACCTGAACTGAGCAATGAAGAGGAAATAGAAGGAAGCAACACCAAAAACTCCTTTTTGATGATCATTGAAGCTCTAAAAGAAGATATGAAAAAAAAGCCTTAAAGAAATAGAAGAAAATACAAACAAAAACTTGGAAGAGATGAACAAATCTATGAAAGAAACATGCCAGGAACTAAAAGCTGAAATGGAAGCAATAAAAAAGGCACAAAATGAGGCAAAGATGGAAATAGAAAACCTGAAGAAAAAAGCTGGAACCACAGATACAAGCATAACAAACAGAGTTCAAGAGATGGAAGATAGAATCTCTGAAATGGAAGACTCAGTAGCTAAAATAGATATATCAGTCAAAGAAAATAGTAAAACTAAAAAGCCATAACTCAAAATGTTCAAGAAATCTGGGACACCATGAAAAGACCTAATTAGAGAATAATAGGAATAGAAGAAGGAGAAGAATACCATCTCAAAGGCACAGATAATGTTTTCAATAAAATCATAGAAGAAAACTTTCCTAACCTGAAGAAGGAAATGCCTATAAAGATACAAGAAGCTTACAGAACACCAAATAGATATGATCCCAAAAAAAAGTTAGCATGCCACATTATAATCAAGCCACAAAACATACAGAACAAAGAAAAAATTTTAAGAGCTGCAAAAGAAAAGGGCCAACTCACATATAAAGGCAGACCCATCAGAATAACGCCTGACTATTCAATGGAAACAATGAAAGCTAGAAGGGCTTGGTCAGAAGTTATACAGAGGCTAAAAGAGCATGGCTGCCAAACTAGAATACTATACTCTGCAAAATTATCAAATACCATAGATGGAGTAAACAAGGTATTTGAGGACAAAGTCAGACTGAAAGAATATCTATCTACCAACCCAGCACTACAGAGAGTACTAGAGGGAAAACTACAACCTAAGAACCCCAGATACACCCACGAAATCACAAACAATCAATAAGTCCACAGAAGAATACCCTAGAGGAAGGAAATACAAACAAGTTACCATCAAAAATGGCAGGAAATATGAATCAATGGTCACTAGTTTCCCTTAATATCAATGGACTCAACTCTCCTATAAAACGTCACACACTAACAAGATGGATACAACAACAGAAGCCATCCTTCTGTTGCCTACAAGAAACACACCTCAACTGCAAAGACAGACACAGGCTTAGAATAAAGGGTTGGGAAAAGATTTTCCAGTCAAATGGTCCTAAGATACAAGCAGGGGTTGCAATCCCAATATCTAACAAAGTAGACTTGAAGCTAAAAGCAATAAAAAGGGACCAAGACGGTCACTACTTATTCATCACAGGAAAAATTGGTCAAGAGGAGATTTCAATCTTAAATATTTATGCCCCTAATATAGGGGCACCTACATATGTAAAAGAAACACTGCTAAAGCTGAAATCCCACATCAATTCTTACACCCTAATAGTGGGAGACTTCAATACCCCACTTTCAACCCTGGAGAGATCAACCAGACAGAGACTCAACAGAGAAATAAGGAGTCTAAATGAGGTTATGATGCAAATGGATTTCATAGATATCTACAGAACCTTCCACCCAAAGGCAAAGGAATATACATATTTCTCAGCTCCTCATGGAAGGTTCTCCAAAATTGACCACATAATTGGTCATAAAGCAAATATCAACAGATACAAAAAAGTGGAAATAATCCCTTGTAACATATCGGACCATCAGGGCCTAAAGTTAGAGTCCAACAACATCAAAACCCAAAGAAAGCCTACCAACTCATGGAAACTAAATATCAATCAGCTGAACCATCTCTGGGTCAAGGAAGAAATTAAGAAAGAAATCAAAGTCTTCCTAGAATTCAATGAAAATGAATCTACAATGTATCCAAACTTGTGGAACACAATGAAAGCACTCTTAAGAGGAAAATTCATAGCGCTAGACGCCTATATGAAAAACCTTGAGAAATCCCACACTAGAGACCTAACAGCACAGCTGAAAACCTTAGAACAATTAGAAGCGAACTCACCTACAAGGAGTAGATGGCAGGAAATAATCAAACTTAGAGCTGAAATCAATACAATTGAAACAAAAAGAACAATACAAAGAATCAACGAATCTAAGAGTTGGTTCTTTGAGAAAGTTAACAAGATAGATAAGCCCTTAGTCAAACTAATCAAAAAACAGAGAGAGAGAGTTCAAATCAACAAAATCAGAAATGAAAAGGGGGACATAACAACAGACCCCCAGGAAATACAGAGAATTATCAGGTCATATTTTGAAAATCTGTATTCCACAAAATTGGAACACCTAGAAGAAATGGACAGCTTTCTGGACAGACACCATCTACCAAAATTAAGTGAAGACCAGATTAATTACCTAAACAGGCCTATAACCCTTAAGGAAATTGAAGCTGTCATTAAAAACCTCCCCAAAAATAAAAGCCCTGGTCCAGATGGCTTCAGTGCTGAATTCTATCAGACATTCAAAGAAGAATTACTACCGTTACTCCTCAAACTATTTCACACAGTAGAAACTGAAGGAATATTGCCAAATTCCTTTTATGAGGCCACAATCATCCTAATACCCAAGCCACTCAAATACACAACAAAGAAGGAGAATTACAGACCAATTTCCCTCATGAATATTGATGCGAAAATTCTCAACAAAATTTTGGCAAACCGTATACAACAATGTATAAAAGATATCATCCACCATGACCAAGTAGGCTTCATCCCAGAAATGCAGGGCTGATTCAACATAGGAAAAACTGTAAATGTTATCCATCATATAAACAAACTAAAGGAACAAAACCACATGATCATATCCTTAGATGCGGAAAAAGCCTTTGACAAAATCCAACACTCCTTTATGATTAAAGCCCTGGAGAGATCAGGAATACAGGGTGAATATCTAAATATAATTCAGTCGATTTACAAGAAGCTGACAGCCAGTATCAAACTTAATGGAGAAAAACTCAAAGAAATCCCACTAAAGTCAGGAACTAGACAAGGATGTCCTCTCTCCCCTTATCTATTCAATATAGTTCTCGAAGTTTTAGCTAAAGCAATAAGGGAACGAAAAGAGATTAAGGGCATACAAATTGGAAAAGAAGTGAAGCTATTTCTATTTGCAGGTGATATGATTGTATACATAAGTGACCCACAAAATTCTTCCAAAGAACTGCTACAGCTGAAAAACACCTTCAGCAATGTAGCAGGATACAAGATAAACTCAAAGAAATCAGTAGCCTTTCTATACACTAAAGATAGAAGAGCTGAAAAAGAAATAAGGGACACATTACCCTTCATATTAGCTGCAAATAGTATTAAATACCTTGGAGTAACTATAACCAAAGAAGTAACAGACCTATTTGACAAAAATTTTAAATCATTGAAGAAAGAAATTGAGGAGGATATCAGAAAATGGAAAGCTCTCCCATGTTCCTGGATTGGTAGGATCAACATAGTAAAAATGGCAATTCTACCAAAGGCAATCTACAGATTCAATG
>PVIH01023624.1:0-24429 GCA_004025045.1 Sigmodon hispidus | reverse complement strand
GCGTAGTATTCCATTGTGTAGATGTACCACAGTTTGTTAATCCATTCTTCAGTTGAGGGACATCTAGGTTGTTTCCAGGTTCTTGCTATTACAAATAATGCTGCTATGAACATAGTTGAGCTAATACCTTTGGAGTGTGAATGTGCCTCTTTAGGGTATATACCCAGAAGTGGTATTGCTGGGTCCTTGGGGAGATTAAATACATCTTTTCTAACATAAGCTAACAATGACATATTCGGGCAAAGCAATTGAATTTGGGTTATATCTATATCACACAGCAAATTCTGCATTTGTTTTGTATCAAATCAATACAGCTTTTATATGAAACTAAGTAACTGAAAACATCAGAAGCACAACTGTTTTTTGGAGACAGGGTCTCTCTGTGTATCTCTGACTGTCCTGGAACTTAATCTATAGACCAGCCATACCTCAAACTCAGAGATCCACCTGCTTCTGTCCCTCAAACTCTGGGATTAAAGACATGAGCCACCACTACCCAATACAACTTCTTTACTTGGTACTGGGATTGAACCTGAGGCCAGGTGCTCTATGTTACACCCCCAGCCTCAAAGGCAGATGTCTGAAACTATATCTACAATTCTGTGTCTCCAACACATACCAACTCTCACTTACCCTTTTAGCACGGTCTACATTATCCCGGAAAGGAAAGAAGGCATCAGAGCTGATAGAAACACCTGTCAGTTTGTCAATCCATTCCTTCTTCTCTGCCTCAGTGAGTGACTCAGGGACTTCCTCAAACAGTGCCTTCCACTTCAGTAGGTCTTCTCCCTAGGGAGCAGGGAGCAAGAGGAGCCTGGCATCACTTCTAGGTTTATCCAAGAAAAGACAATGCCAGAAACCACTGGGCACTTTCCTGTGACCAAACAATGACATACCCAAGTTCCTATTTTCAGAAGCTCTTTTGATGCTTAAAAACATTTTCATTAAGAAAAGGTCATTCTTAGATTACCAAAGCAATTATATCTTATGGTAATATACTGCATATTTAAGAAAATAGTCTGGAATACTAGGGGACAGAGACTTAGCCTTTTTTACTTTGTTTTTTTTCCCCCGAGACAAGGTTTTCTGTGTAACAGTCCTGTCTGTCTTCAAACTCAGAAATCCAGAAGGATCTTTGTCTCCTGAGTGATAAGACTGAAGGCATGGGTCGCCACTCTCTGATGTTCATGGCTTGACTGTGGGTGATTCTGTCCTCTGATATTCCAGACTGATTTTATTAAATATACAAAACATCACCACAATATCTTACTTTTGTAACTCCGTTTATCCCAAAAACCTACCGTGTTCCCAAATCTCTAAGTTAAATCTGTAAGCTTACATACCTTTGCCAAAACATTTAAGGCAATTCTTTATGTCCAATCTAGGAAGCAGACAGTAACTAATGTTTATGTAGATGAACGACACATATACAACTGTCTTGGGTATAAAGTCATTTGTAGGCAAATCAAAATACAATTTATGGTATTTCTACTGCTTGAATGTTTGTGTTATCCTTGAGATTTTACAGAAATGTAATCCCCAGTGCAAAGGTAAGAAGCCAGGCCATCAGCAGGCTATGGTGGAACCTGCCTGTAATCCTACACTGGAGCTGAGTACCAAGTCAGCCTGCTCTATAAAGAAGACCTCATCTCAAACAAAATAAATTTTAAAAGTCATCACAAGGAGAGCGTGCCATGAAAACATTTTTTTTTGTTGAAAAACAGAAAAATACATCAAGTTGCTAATGACTTTTCTAAGTATGGTAGAAGAAAGCCCCGGTGAGCAGCCATAGTCCCATACACATGACCAGGCAAGCAAGCTCTGCTGACGCCAGGAGATGGGTGAAAACTGTCCTCGAAATAAGGCTATGATAATTGGAAGGGGAAGCACTGGGCCTACAAAATTCATCCAGCACTCATAACCCTGGGCAGAGGCTGTGGGTTCAGAGAGGGAGCAGCAGTGAAGGTGAGAGAGATAGTAATATTTTCTTAAACAATTTCAGACAATCCAGGATTTCATGAAAGTCTCTCTGTGGTCTTACTCTAAAAGTCTGTCCCAAACAATGAGTCAGTCAACACAGCCCGTACCTCACCAATTGTGCCTGTCACATACTGATCAATGGCGTTGGAGATTTCCGCTCTCTTCACTCCAGTTTTAAATTTCATGGAAAGCACTCGTGGATGGTGTCGGAGCCACCATGCGTTTGCCTTATCACCTGCAAGGCGTGTGCAGTGTATCCGAGACTGCTGTCCTGCTCCGATGCCAATAACCTAAGAACAGATGTTGTCTTGAGATCTAACATGTGTCATGGTATGCTCACATCCTCATACTCTATCCCCCATATCCCCCTTTTCCCTGAACAAATAAAGATTTAAACATTGATTAAAGATAAATGCTCAATACAGATACTGTTTAACCGTAACACGAGTTAAGGTTTTATGTCCTAATAAACTCATAGCAAGCTGAAGATGTCTTAAGTAAGAAAATGTGCTAAATTCACTTACCCAACCAAATCATAGCTTAAGAGTCTATTTTAAAGTCCCAGAATATGGACTTTAGCTGAGAAAAATCAACCAGTCAAAGTCTAATTTAAATCCCTGTGGCAGCTGGGGTGGCGGTGCATATTTTTAATCCCAGCACTTGGGAAGCAGAGGCAGGTGGATCTTAGTGAGTTTGAGGTCAGCTTGGTCTATAAAATTAATTCCAGGCCAGCCAAGGATACATAGTGAGACCCTGTCTCAAAAAACAAAGCCAAAATAACCAAGTGATAAATAACCTTGTGCAAATCCACATGGTATTGAAAACAAAATCACATGGCTAAGGAATATTCCTTAGTCCTTAAGTTGAAACACCTGGAGAGATGGCTCAGCCGTCGAGCAATGACTGCTCTTTCAGAGGACCTGGGTTCAATTCCCAGTACCCATGTGGCAGCTCATAACTGTCTGTGACTAACTCCATTTTCAAGATACCCAATACCTCTACACAGACATATATGCAGGCAAAACAGCAATGCACATAAAATAAAAAATAAATTATTAAAAAAAAGAGGTGTTCTATCTTGTCTGCAGCAGTGGCCATACAATCATTTCATTTGTAGAAAAATGTCTAAGACTGGTAAATGTCACTGTGTTCAAATTATTCTTAACAATCCAAGCACTGAGGAGGCAGAGGCTGGAGGAACACTGGGCGTACAAGGCCCATCTCAACAACTAAGAGTTTAGATTGATTCCTAGACTTGCTGCCTTTTCAACAAATTCTTAAAAACACAATATAAGAGGCCAGGATACAGCTTGTGACAGAGCTACTGCCTAGTACACACATGAATCAGGTTTGACTCCCAAGGCTACAAAAGACTAAATAACTAAAAGCAACTAAGAAACATGTCAAAATCCCTGCAGGCTTCACACAGACACAGCCCAATGGCTGCTGGTAGCAGCACTTTCCTCCCTCATTCCTTGTCAATGGAAATACTACCTGCGAGGAGAGAGATGGTGGTGAAGAAACCAGTTCCACTAGCCAGCTCACTCTAAGCCAAGAGCCAACTCAGTACTAACTTAGTTCTTGGCTGGGTGCTTACTTTTCTCATTAGCGTTAAGTGTACCAAGGCAGAGGAGAAACTGGGTAAGTCCTCTCTTTCAAGCACCTAGCACCTGAGGCAGATGGGCTTCTGAATACCGTAAAACAACAGTGCCCGTGAGGTGGGCTGACAGCGTGGTTACCTGTCCATCCTTGGCGTAGCACACGGAGTTGGACTGAGTGTACTTGACAGCGACAGTGGCTACAATGAGGTCTCTCAAGGCAGACTCTGGCAGCTGAAACAAACAGGACGCTTAAGTCACACCAGGCTTTTGAAATCACATTAGCTTTAAGCAATGCATACCCCAGTGTAACAAGTAGGTCCATCAATGGCAGCCAGATGAACACTGGCATTCTTTCCTAAAGATGAAACACACACGTTAGCACATCTGTGACTAATGTAGTGCAGTGTTCCATGTCACCCTTAAACTAATGGCAACTATTCAGCAACAAGATGTAAGATATTGCTTTTATTTTAAAATGACTACTTTTTGACGAGAATATCTTTATAACTGAGGATATACAACTTAGGATCAGAACTAACAGGTTAAATTTCATAGGTTATACACTATTGTGATGTACACACAACCAGTACTGTTCTGGAAAAGTCAAATTATATTATATTTTTTACTTTGCTGAGAACACTTCAAGAAACTATTTAAAAATTTTCTGCAAACTGTAAGTCAACATTCAGCAGTAAGTCTGTAATAGCCCCAAATGTCATTTTCTTAGATATAAATTGGAAAAGAGCATAATGTCCCATGTACGCATGCTAAGTAGATATCAGGTACTGGCTACCAAAAGAGAAGACATGATGCCTGCAATGCCAGCAACAGCACTGGGAGGCTGACATAGGGGTATCTGAGCTCCACGTCCACGCTAGACTACAGCGAGAGAAAGAAGAGTCAAGTTATACTGCTTATGGAAAAATGAATGTAACTGAAGATAACCATATTCAGTGACTAATCAAGCCATTTTCAGAAACACAAATATTCTGTTTATGGTCCCTAGATCTATAGATAATTAAAATCATGTACAGTATATGCAAAAGAAAAACTGTCTAGGGAAAACAAAATAGGGTATGGAGAACTAAAAGGGAAGAGTATGTGCATGCGTGCGTGCGTGCATGCGGTCAATACACTGTGAAAATGTCCATAGGTTACACAGTACCACTTGTCAATACATGCGATGAAAATTATAAAATTTAAAACTAAACAAGAAGGCACGGTTGACCTCATCCTAAGTAAGCTTCTCCTCTGTAAATGAGGAGTGAAGGAAAGAGTAAAAAAGTCAATGGCTGCACATGAACCTATTTTTAACTGTCAAAACTCATAGATTTTTTTAAAAGAACTTATTATCCTAAGGCATTAATATATTCGTCATTTTTTTCTTTGAGCCAACAAGTACCATATGAGTCCACGGAAGGCTAGTCTCTTACAGGTCACCTTCAAATCCAGCCCTTAGATCAAAGGATATGAGGAATACCTGTGGGAGATATAAGGAACCTCGACCAACTGAAGCCTTATTTCTACAACGGGGTAAGACATTTAGTGTTACAGACATCCCTCCCCTTCCACTTGTGCTACAATAACCTGCTTATGAAGAGCCTAGTCCTCCTTCAGAAGCACAGAGCTGTAGGCTCACAGCTAATGTTGATGGGCACAAATTTAGAGAAAAGCTACATACCCCCCCACCACACACCCTCTCATCCATTTTCTTTTCTGTAATTTTAGACAGATTTAGCTATTTTCTGTCCCAATTCTGTATTTTTTACAATGCAGAGGATAGTCCCCTCCAGAACATACTGGATTTGAATGGAATACTGCATGTAACCAATTCTCTCTAGGTCACCATTATCCCAAAAATAGACCTCTTCTACAGGGTGACAAAAACAAAACAAAACAAAACAAAACAAAACAAACAAAAAACAAAAAACCCCACAAAACTTGTTCACATTAAAAACAATTATCAAGCACTGAAAAAGAAAATGACCCAAATACCTATCGTGGCAGAAAGCTCTATACTTGGGTTGTCATGGGTTTCACTGATGCAAACCAATACTCACTGGTATAGAAAACATCTGTCACCTCATATATGCAGCTAGAGATGACACAATCCCACTTAGGGATGACTGAAGATATTCATTTCTCTGCATGTAGATATAGAGACAGCTTCTAATGTGTCAGGCTTACCTGACAACCTATAGATGAGCTAGTTGCTTGAATATCTACCAATTACAAATCTGGACCCTAATAAATGGTAAGCTTATATATACTGAAAACAGACACATTATTAGCATTTGGTTTGGATATTTTCAAACTTACATCTTTATTCTTGGTGACAATATTGTTAAATAATGACTTGTCAATGACACCATTATTTCTCTTCTGGCTTAAACGAAGACCAAAGAGTGTTCGAACTTCATCTTCATCTGGTTTGTAGGAC
The DNA here is from genome assembly GCA_004025045.1 of Sigmodon hispidus. Lineage (NCBI taxonomy): Eukaryota > Metazoa > Chordata > Mammalia > Rodentia > Cricetidae > Sigmodon > Sigmodon hispidus. The sequence goes on along the minus strand of PVIH01023624.1, from coordinate 18,408 downwards.
TGGTCCATCTAGGACACAAATTTTAAAAGTTTTAAGTATTAATCTAGTCTCAAATTTTTCATACTTTTTTTTTCTGGGCATGGTGGTGTATGCCTGTAATCCCACTACAAGGGAGGATGTGGCAGGGGACTTCAGATTAGAAAGCTGAGTGGGTCACAATAAGTTCCAAGCCAGCCTGTTTTGGCCAAAACATGTCTCAGGAAACAGGACAAAACACTAGCAAAAGTTACATCATTTAGTATGGGCATAATGCAATGGCCAAGCACCAAGATCACTGATCACCAAGGGCACACTGTCATGTTAATCACAAGTTAAAGTTCCTTCAGTTCCTTTCTTGGATAAGCATATAAAACAGAACAGGCTGGGGTACACAATTTACATAAATTTCTTTTCTTTCTTTCTTTCTTTCTTTCTTTCTGTCTTTCTTTCTTTCTTTCTTTCTTTCTAAATATTTATCTACTATTTGAATCGTTAAAAATGGGTTCTGGTCTAGTGGCACATGCAGGCCTCTCTAGCTACCTGGGTGAGATTAGGAGAAATGGAGTCCAGGGTCTGCCTCAGCTACACAGTGAATTAGCTTAAGGCCAAGGACTGATTCACAGAGGAGCCCTGTCTTGAAAAAACAGAAAAAAAGAAAGAAGAAGCAAAGAAGCACACATGAAAACACCTGCTGGACTATGTTCTATTTCTGAAAGGACAAAGAAAAAATTTAGAGTAATTACTTTAAAAGAGTAAAAGTGGCAGAAGAAAAGGCCGGAGGTTTCCTACCATGTAACAGCAAACAAACAAAAAAGCATAAACAAAACTTAAAAAAGCAAGTAATCTTAGATCCTGCAAACCACTTGTATAAAAAAGTAGTAAGATAAGAATGAAGGTATCTGGTAGGGCATAGTGGCTGTGCCTTTAATCACACCACTGGGAGGCAGAGGCAGGTGTTAACTCTGTTCTCGGCTAGTCATACACAGTGAGAGCCTCTTCATGAGCAAGCAGTAAGAATAGAGGAGTCTGAGTCTAACTCAGCACTTAGAAAGTTGTGAGCTTGAGGCCATTTTGAGCTACAGAGTGCAACCCCTCCTCAGAAAGAAGACAAGGGGAAAGGAATGGAGGTACATGTCGTTAGGAGGGATAAATTTGAAAGCTGTCTCTGTAATAAAGGGACACACAAGAAAAGAACACAAAATGAAACCCAAGACTAAACTACAGTCTAATTGAGGAACTGCTCCGACCTGAAGAACACAGTAGTTTCCATTTTTCTTTTTAGAAAGTATTTTCAAGGCTTCTTCTTCATATCCTGGGGCAACAATACCATCTGACACCTGTAAATACATTAAACATAATTCTTATTTTTAGAAATTACCCCACAGATCAACTCTGATAGCAACAATTGACTGTCATAAGTAATGTACTAGTACTATCAACAGAATTATTCTCTGGGCTATTTTTCAAGCTATCCTATCATTTTCTGTGGTTAATCTTAGTTTTAAATAAGAACAAATGAATGATTCACTTCACTACATGAGCCTTGGGGAAGAAACACTCATTCTTATGTTAGTCTCTTCATGAAGTGGGCTTGAGGCCTGCAACAGAGAGACCACACTATAGACCTGCCCAGGAAAACACTAAACAACGGGACAAGATCATAGGTTTGTCATCTTGCAACTAGAGTAACAGATATCCCAGTGTTGCCATGACCTGTGAGTGGCATGCCAGCCCAGTATAGCTGGGATGGCTCAAGACTGCAGAAAGATTTCCTAAAGTAACTAACCAGTGCCATACCATAATCCCCAAATCTCTGATTTCCTCTGACCGGTTCTGCTGCCCACTAAGATGCTGCCCACAGAGGCACTAATGGTGGGATGTGAGTCTAACTGCAAGGTCCATTATTATTTCCTCATCTTGCAAGGTGGCTCTGCCTTTCAGAACAGTGACTTTGGCACTAAGATACACCCAGCAGCTAGATGGTGGTGGTGGTGCATGCCTTTAATTCCAGCACTTGGGAGGCAGAGGAAGGTGGAGTTCTGAGAGTTCAAGGTCAGCCTGGTCTACAGAGCAAGTCACAGGACAGCCAGGACTGTTACATAGAAAAACTCTGTTTCAATCTAGGGAGTGGGAGCAAAAACAAAAACAAAAAAAAACAAGCAGAGAATTTAAAAGAACTAGACATACAATGAAAACCCCATCAAGACAAATATCCTTTTGAAACCTTAAATCTCAAAATTAAAGATTTGTGTTCTATATATAATCTCACTATCTTACAAGGTAAAGGGCTGGTACCAGCAACCACTATCAACTACAGATTCAATAAAGCCTGGGAACAAGTTATTCAGTTACATATGGATCAAAATACTTGAACCTCTACTCACTTCTCTGGAGATAATTTTTGCAGTAGGGACATCACAAACATCAGATAATGCAACAAAGTCACCAAAGGAAGACATCCTATCGGCCCCTGTAAGTGAAAGTTAAGGGTTATGCCAGTTAAAGTTAAAGGATCCTTGTATGGAAAAATCCATGTGATCAAGTCCATTATTTCCTCTCTGATCCCTTTCAGGCTCATAAACACGATGGGGTGTGGCACGTGCCTCTCCAAGCTCTGCTACTATGATGCAAGCATGTTATGTAGGTGATGTGGACACAAAAGAATATGGTTTCTCTAAAGCTTCCTTTTTACTCAGAGTTAATATATCAGTCAAATAATCAGTAAAAAAGTTTTCGTTAATTTTACCTTCTAAATTAGCACTTGGCTGTGCGTCAGCATCAGCTACTGAAGGAAGCTAGTGACCTAATGACCTTCACCCACTCAAGAGTGTGTATACAGGCCATGGATGCTGTCTTTGGCTGTAACTGATAAACTGTAGCAGATGTCTCAAACCCTCCCAGGAACTAGTATCTGCTGCCATTACACCCAAGAACCTGGTATTTTTGAGTATGTAAAATGCAAGTTGAACCAAGCTTAGTGGTTAAGTAACCATACATTTTTTTCATAATAAAAATGTTTTCAAAGTCCTAATCCAAAATAAAATGTACTACTCATTGTTCCCATTTATTACATTAAAATACTAACATACATTTTTGTAAATATACTCACCTTGTTAATTAAAAAAAATAAAAGACAATTTAAATTCTATAATGTAAGCCACAGGGAATACTACTTTATTCTATTGAGGATGAAACCTTGCTTTCCCTCTACATGACAAACCCTCTTCTGACCTCTTGCTCTTGCGTATGCAGTGGCCACAGGCGTGAGCGTAGGATAGAGATCATGGACCATGCAGACTCTGGCCTCGTCCTCAGTGAGTGGAATCCCAACAGCAGCACCTGGCAAGTACAGTCAGTACTCTTAACCAATGAGCTATCTCTCCATCTCCCAAACACAAGTTTTTAAAAAGCCATAAAATAGTAACTTAAAATGGCAAATTGCTACTTTTCAAAATTGACACCACCAAATTTTTTAAAGGGCTGGAGGTATATCTTAGTGATAAAATGTGTAAAAACAGGTTCAATTTCCAGTAGCATAAAATAATGAAAACAAATTTTAAAAATTCACATATTTCAAAGAGCTAGCTGGTATTCTTCAAACACCTATATGGTATATTTTATAGCACGTGGGCCAAATTGAACAAAACTCAGTGATGTAATTAGACACCAAATATACAGGACAGGAGTCAGTGGCACTTTCTCACTGGCCTCTGAAAGCAGAGGCTGACCACATGGCACGTGCAGGAAGCTAAACCACGGCACTCCTGACTGCTCTACGTTTATCTCCTCCTCACTCATGGCACATTAGCACCCAATAAATGTCAGGAACAATTATGTGCTAGATCACAAGTAAGCAGATCCTGTGGACAACCAAATCCCGGAATTAAGAAATAGATCATTTAATAAGCTCAGGAGCAGAGTTTTGCAGAAACAAGTCTCCTTATGTTTACTATGGTACATTTCCAACGTGGAAAAGCAGTTAGCTGGTTCTATCACATTATGTCACTTCATTTTTATTTCTAAACTTTCAGAATGACACAAGAGCCAATCATCTAATAAATGTTGTATAATTATGTGTGTACTTATTATATTACCAAGTTGTATATAACTGTATTGACACTATTATCAATACACTTGCCAAAAGTGGCCATGATGCCCCAGATTATCTAACTGGCAACAGAACTTATCAATAATCCAAAAAATTGGAGAGAACCTCCCCCAAGCACTCTAAGGCATTGTGGAGCACAGGCCTCACCTGCTGGGCTGACATGCTTGAAAGAAGCAGCAGCAGGGATGTCCAGTGCTTCCCTGAGTTCCTTCACCAGCTGCCAGGCATTCAAAGCATCACACAAATTTATGAATCCAGGGGCTCCATTGAGAACTACACACAGAAACACATATACACATTAACAAGCAGAATCAATAGGGTCACATGTATGTACATTCCTAAAAAAAAAAAAAAAAAAGTAACAATGTTTAAGCTACACAACTTACATGTGATTTTTAGTCAAAAGCCTGAAAACAGAATCTACAAAAAGTAATCAAAGGCTAGGGGTGGAGACAGAGGAGGGCAGACTTTTGTGAGTTTAAGGCCAGCCTGGTCTACATAGTGAGTTCCAGCTTGGGCTACACAGAGAGACCCTGTCTCAAGAATCACCCCCAGCACCTCCAGAGTAATTAAACAAAAGGCAAACAGATATCTATAAATATAGAAGTAGCCCAATTTCAAAAGCAGAGTAGCCGCATTTGGGTCACCCCACCCCAGCCCTGCACCTGTAGACCAGAGATACAACAGTAAGAGACTCAGCAACAACGACAAACCCAACTGTTTACTACAGCCCTGTGAGTAAGACCAAGGATTTATGGAAACCACAGTGATAGTATGTATCACAAGTCATATACATTCTCAACTAACAAAACCTCTAATCCCAGCATTCACTAGGCACAGGCAGATCTATCTCTCCAACTTCAAAGCCAGCCTGGTCTGGAGTCCATGAAAATACAGGAACTCATTAGCTTGAACATAGTGGTGCTTGCTTGTAATCCCAGCACTCTCTGGGATAAGAGGGGAGATCTTGAGATCTCATCTCAAAACCACCAAAAGGAAACCACACTATAGCCTCATGGGACTTAGATGACAGGCAGAGAGGAAACAAAGTCAGCGATGAGCCAGGATGTAACATGAGATACAAGGCACACAGCAGGCAAAGCACAACTTGGATCTCATCTCTGGCTGCCACTTCTATGGGCAGCTTAGTGACCGTGAGTGGGGAGGGAAGTGGGGGAATGCTTGACTAGAGACACTTCCTGGAACACTAGTTCCCCTTCACACATCATATCCTCAAGCGCTAATAACTGGTTAGACGTAACACAGAGTGCTGCAGAGAAATGTTTGATGTTGATCCTACAGCAAAGGTGGTTAAGCGCAGGAAGTCCCTGAAACTGAACAGATTTACCAGGCACCTACAGAAGCTGAGCTGCCTGGAAAGGACACTCTCTAACCTATTGTACTTGCTGCAGGCTGTGCAGTGTGCACCAGAGTTCTAGCTTTTGTGAGATGTCACCCATGCCAGGGTGTACTTTAGCAATGTGGCTGTTTCAGTCATTTCTGTTCCTATAAATAACCTCTCTCCAATATTCTTGTAAGTAATCACAATAAAAAAGCACTGGTCCACCAAGTTGGTCTGCTACTGGTTCCTACTTGGAGTAGACATGTGGTAACATTTCAATTATAAACCCAGAGCTCTAATTCTCAGCTTAAGAACTAGCCATTGTTGTCATTTCTTCTTTGAATAAAAAAAAAATATTTATGTATGTGTTCATGTGTGGGGAAGTCCCATGAGTGTAGTGCTCAGAGGATTCTGACCCAGGACTGAACTCCCATCGCCAGGCTAGTGTAGCAAGTGCCATTGTCTCTGAATGATCACACTGGTCCCTCAATGTTATTTAATATCCTCACACTTCTATTCTGGCCCTACTACAACTGGCCTTTTAGGCTATCAAATCACTTCTCGTAACATTTGCCAAACACACAGGCACCCGTTGACATACACAGGTTTCCCCTGCTGCTTTCTTCCACAGCTTTAATTACTAATCACAGAAACACCAACGATTGGTCTGGGTCCTTTAGGGAAATACCAGCAGTCCCACCTGGCTTCAAATCTTCCAAAACACTAATGTTGTACCCAAAACTATCTCCAACATGAACCCTGATTACCAGCCAGGACTTGTGGTTTGCAAGGCAGTGCAAGATGCTGTGCCACGTTGACACAGGTGCACACAGGCCAAGTAGCACCTTGATCTGGATGGTCATAAAGAGGTGCTGTAGTTTACATTCTGAATGGGAGTAACTTCAGATACAATAGAGAAAAAGCCAGGTGTCCAGACACAGCACGTGCTCCTTATCTGTTACCTGTGATGGGAAGCTTGGGCTTCAGCGTATACAGCTGGGCAGGAGTCTGATGGGGGTTCATCCCATACCGCAAGGGCATCTGAGAAATTCCTTTACTGTACTGCTTTCTGAAGTAATCTGAAATCGCTTCATCATATTGCGCAGTATGAGTAAATGCCTACAAAAGTTGCATTTTATGAGATATTAGGAAGATCTCCAAGGATGCTTTTAGGTTTATACCCTCCGTGGACCCCCACTCCCAATTAACACTAAATAGCACAACTAACATTTCTGCTTTTGAATCTGATAGAATATTCCTCATTTTGGATTTCTTGTGTTAACAAAGGGACAGAAGCCCCAAGCAAAGCATGGAAACAGATCTATTTATCACAACTGCATATGCTTGGATTTGGCACCCGAACTACACAACACTGCTTGAGAGGACTACAGAAGTGCACCCCACCTTCAAGGCCAGCTGCCGCCTGGTCTCCAGGGAGGTGTCCAGAGTCTCAGAGATCTCCATCTCTGCAGACACCACGACATAATCCAAAGGGTCAACTAAGACTGTTACTCGAATGTGGTTTTTGGCTGCAGCTCTCAGTAAGGTCACTCCACCTTTGAAAAACAAAATATATTTTGTTGGCATTTTGCTATCAGTTTATGAGCTCTCTGTGCACAATACCTTTACCTTAATTTCTAAGTTAAAGGGCGGGGGAGGGGGGGAGACAGCCCATATGAGCATGTATAATACATAAAATATTTAGTTTATAGTTTAATATTTTTAAAGTAGTTTATAAAATACTTTTCTGAGCCAGATGTGGTAGCATACCATCAGAACTTGTGCACTTTGGAGACTGAGGCAGGGAAATCACAAGTGAAGAAGCCGGCCTGAGCAATGTACCAGATCCCTGACTCAACAAGAAACACAACCACAAATAGTCAATAATTAAAACAAGAACAAAACCTCAAAGAGAATTTAATCTCCATACCTGGCAGTTTCGAAATGTTTAATCCAACTTACCAATATCAATTTGATCAACAGCTGCCTCAACGGTTACATCTGGAGAAGCCACGGTCTTCACGAAAGGGTACAGGTTACAGACAACGACTCTGACAACCAAAGAGAACCAGCTGTCACTGGGAAACTCAAGCTTTGTTGCTTACAGGTTTTTAGGGGAAAGTTACTAGAGATGTGATCAAAACGCATGAAGATCTGAAACACAAGCTGCAAGCCTGACATTTTCAAATTCTTTTCTTAAAGATTTTATGTTTACAAGGAGTAGCCCGCATGTGTGTATACTCATACTCATACTCATACGTGCAGTGCCTGTGGGGACCAAAGAGGTCATCAGACCCTCAAGAACTAGTCACAGATTGCTATCAGGGGCCATGAGGGTGCTGGAACCCAAACCTGGGTCCTCCACAAGAACAGCAAGTGCTCTTAACCACTGAGCCACCTATCCAGCTCCAGCATTTTGAAATTCTTAATATAAAAAGAAGTCTGGAGGCTCTACACTTGGAGAGCACAGAGTCAGCACTCATTCGACAGGACAGTATACATCGTTCCCTGCAGACCAGCCTACAAGCTTGATGCTTGGCTGGCATTAGCTAACTATTACTATTAAACCATTCAAACTTCATTCAAAATTTGTTTTTGGCTGGGATAGTAATCTTAACATTCAGAAGATAAATTTGAGGTCAACCTGGGCTGCATAGTTAAATTTCCACCTCAAAACAAAAGAAGAAATCACAATTATAATTTAGAAAAATCTCATTTTTGACTGTGATGTTTACCTAGCACATTCAGATTTACACTATTTTCCCAACACATTGTGTACATGATGAAAACACTAGCAATCCAAGGGTAAAATACTTGTCTTCAGATAGGTCATAAGCATGGTATAACAGGAAAGCCAAACATATTGTGATTCACCCCAGGACTGCAGTATGAACCCAGCTGGTGAAATCTAGTACATTGGAAGGAGGACTTCCTAGTTCAGTGGATCAGGCCTGTTATCCGTACCTCAAATAAGACAGATACATCACAAGAAAACTATTAGGCTACTTAATGAAAGCTGACACAAAATCTTATGTCAGCCCAACGTAAAAAATGAAAAGAATGACACACCTCGCTAAGCAGGACATCATCCCAGCAAGGCAGGGTCAGCTTAGCAACTACTAATTAGGGGCTGCAAGATAGCTCAATAAACTAGAGTGCCTACTGCCAAGACTGATGGCCCAAGTTTGATACCTAGAACTAACATGGCGGAAGAACCAACTCCTGTGTGTGGTTCTCGGACTGCCATAAGCCACTACAGCACGTGTGCCCCATAAACAAATTAAGATCTTTAAAACATAAATCGATGTAAAGTTAAAGGTTTCAAGAAGGCAAAAGCCACAAGATTACTTCAATGAACAAGAAATGTGAAAAATTCAGTATCCATAATTTAAAAAAAAAGACATCAATAAATTCAGGGTTGTGTAAGTACCTCAAATGATAAAATGTAATAAAAATCTAACATGGTTATTGATCTCTTAGAACCAATACTTTCCTGTTAAGATTCAAAAATAATATTAACTCTTAATTATTTCTACCCAATATTTTGCCACATTTTAGTCAAATAAATGTATAAAGAAAATTAAAGGAAAGACATCGGGGTTGGTTACAAGTGAGATGATGTTTACACTCCGAGAAAATCCTAAGCTATTAAGAGGAACACCTATCAGCCTCAATAAATGAGTCCAGCAAGGCTGCAAGTCTTATGATCAATATACAAAAATCAACTGTAATAACACACATTAGCAGACAATAACCAGGACAGAAAATTAAGAAAGCAATGAAGTAATGATAGCACACTAAAGAGAACCAAATATTGAGGAATAAAACTATAAAATGTCAGACTGACACACTGAAGTTACAAAACAATGTTGAAAGTAACTATAGACTATTAATGTTTCTCAAAAGGGAAAGAAATCTCACATTCATGAGTTAGACGACCTTTTGCTGTTGAGATGACAATAATTCCCACATTCATCCACAGACCCTATAAAGTCCCACCGCCTTTCCTACAAGCGTGGCACAGCAATCCAAAACTCAAGTGATAATGACTCAGAGCGGGAGGACCCAGGGCTCTCTACCTCACTTTCTACTGCAGATCTACCAAGCGCACTGGCGTAACCATAGACCAAGGATGCCTGGACCACAGGGGGGAAGAGAAGCCTTCAACAAATGATGCTGGGACAATGGGACAGTATCAAATGTGTCAAAGTAGATCTCTGCCTCACATCTCTACATATATGAAAAATTAACCAACAGAACTGGGTGTAAAATGGCACACTACTGCAATCCCAGCATTTGATAGGTAAAGGCAGGAAGGCGGGTAATCAGAGACCAGTATCAACCATACAGATGAGATTCTGTCTAAATAGAAAAAAGCAGAAACTGTAGAATCAAAAACTTTAGCACAAAATCTTAAGAAAAAACAAGACTTCATCACCATAGTGAGGTATGTTAGGTACAACAGCAAAAGCACACATCCAAAATTAACTGGCCATCATTAAAGTAATGGAAACTCATGAGCAATCAGTAACAAAGTGCGACAGACCACCACTAAGTACAGGGGCTTTTGGTGGGAGGTAGATGTAGATGGGAGACAAGAATGTTCTAACAATGAATATGGTGATGGTTTCACAACTTCTTTTGAGTAGATGTACAATCATTAAATTGCATGTAATTAATTTTTAATAGGTTGAATTGTATAATACACAAACCACACCACAGTAAAGCTACTGTGGATGTTTAAAGAAAACAGTATCTTTACTGGTTTTATGCAGTAAAATTTAAATCTAAACTTTTGAAAAAAAAAGGATTGGAGTCTAATTCAGTGGTGGGATGTTTGCTCCAAATGCACAAGGAACAACAAAGGGTGTTTTAATTGAAGTTACATGGTTTAAAAATATGAACTTGATAAAATTAAAATGCTCATAACATGTCACATATCACACAGAAGATGCAGAAAAACATTTATGTCATGAAGACAAGAGACCATTTATTTAGTGAGGATGGGAGAAGACTGCTTACACAGTGAGATTTATCTTTGGTCTTTAACTCATTCAAAATTCAACTACAAACTTTTTACCTTATCAGACTGAAATCAAGCCTGGCCATGTCAGCATTATCTTCTGGAGTATTCCGTGCCAATATTCCTAATGTGATAAAGCGGAGGTGTATAATAAGGTTAGAAACTTAGGTAGTTTATTCTGTGTAGTTCCATCTCTCACAAGGTAAATCCTCTAGTATTCTTTTTATTTCTGAGACAGGACCTGGCTACATTGCCCAGGCTGGTCTTAAAACTCCTGGGTTCAAATGATCCTCCCATCTCAGCCTTCTAAGTATTAGGACTACAGTTTTATGCAAATGGACCAATCACCTAAGAACATTATACAGAGTTGAAGAGTTACTAAACAAAAAATTAAAAGACTTAACAACAGACACAGTGATGCAGGCCTGTACCCTAAATAACCAGGTCAAGGGCAGAGGTCAGCAGGTTTGGTAGCAAGTCTGGGTTACATAGCAAGACCATATTTCATTAAAACAATAATAACAAAACCAAGCAACAGAACATCTTTCCCTCAATACCTGTGGTCCCAGAATTGAGGAGGCTGAGGTAAGAGTTCCAGACTAGCATGGAATACAGAGTTGGGTCTGCTAAATTAGTCTTGCCTTGTAATCAACACAACAGGAGAAGAAGCATGTCTTTTAAAACACTGCTTTTGAGCTTATGACCTTATTTCTTCTTCCTATGTTCTTCGAAGCTATTAACTAAAATAAGGCGTCAACACTTACCAGCATGGACAGCAGGATGCAAGGTTTTCACACGCCCCCCTAACATTTCAGGAAAACCAGTGAGCTCAGACACATCTCTGAAAACAGAATGAAAATAATTACTAAATTATCATTTCCCACTCCCCAAGCATCTCTCATCAAGTTTACTGAATTCAATCTAAAAGATTTTATTTTCAAGTCCAACCTTAACAAGCATATCAAATCTTTACAGTTTGTTTTACAAAATATGCTATGTTTCCCAAATGATATGTTTTAGAGATAGGTATTAAAGTATTGGCTTTATAATTCCCAGACATAAGTCACTATCTTTAATCAAGAAATAAATTCAACTAAGTCATTTATAGAGAATTTAACAACAAACATTAAAAATATCTTTAGACTACAAGTATAGCTCAGCGTAGAAAGTTTGCCTCGAATGCACAAGGACCTGTATAAAAAACAAACAAACAAACAAAAAACCCTCAAAACCCAACTAAGTTAATTTTTCAAGAACTGGGAATATTACTTGGTTATATAGCATCTGTCTTGACTATGTGAGGGCCTAGGTTCAACTCTCAGTACTATGCACAAGGGGTGGTGGAATTCAGTCTAATAGCTAATGGATGGAAGGTCTTCACTGGGAGTGAGCTAATAACTTGTACTTTCATAGGGTTACAGGATGCTAATGGAAGAGGCTGATGTTAAAGCCAGGCCTTGGAAACTGGGAACTTGTGTTTGTTCTGCATAACAAATGGCCCGCCTAAATTAATTTGCTTGAAACAGGGGCTTAGTAGCAGGATTCTAAAAATCAAATCTTTCTAGTTCTAACCCAGCTCCTACTCTACCCTTTAAGTGTTTGTTATGCTGTTACCTGAAGTTTGTACTTCCACAAAGTGTGGGGTTCCATGGGCCTCACAGCGTTACTAGGCTGTTTTTCTCACAGTGCCTGGATTACATCTCTTCCAGGTTAATATGATCACAACGTTTTTCTCCCCGGATTTATCTTTAACACTACCTACTACTACTGCCTTACCTGACTGCCAGGCCAGCATCTCGGAGCGCTTTTGCTGTGCCTCCGGAAGCGACTAGAGTCAAACCAAAAGATGAGAGATTTCTGGCAAATTCCACTAGGCCAGTTTTGTCAGACACACTCAACAGAGCTGAAACAGAAAGCATTTCTCATTATTCGCGGGCTTTTGCATGGCGTTTTCCCGGGTCTGGGGAGGGGACATGCAACTGCAGGCCCAGGCTCCGCATTGGGGCACAATTTGCAGGCCCAGCTCCGGGGCTTCTCCAGCTCGGCCAAGCGGCGTGCTGCACGGCCGGGTGTCGGGGCTGGGACAGGAAGGACCCGGCCATGCTCCGGGAGGGCCTCACCAAGCTGTCCGGGAGCCATGGCTGCTGCGCGATCTTGGAGTAAGATGGACTGGCCACGTGCGTACGCAAGCCGGCCGTCCAGGTTTAGGTTCAGGAAGCGGTGGGCGGGGCGCGCTGACCTCCACGTGACCCGAGGGTCCGCCCCGCCCCCTTCGCTGGGATGGGCCCGAGGAGCCTCTGGGCGGGGCAGCAGCTGATTCTGAGTCAGAAATTTGCACCCGCGGGCTTTTGGACTCACAAACCAGATCTGGGGCTGGTGCGCCGGGTTCGCGGGGTTTTTGATGCAGCTAATGTCCCGGGAGATGAGGCGGCCGAGGCCGGAGCACCGATTCGGGAAACTAGGCAGAGAAATAAACGGTCTCCATTCGGGGGCGAAGTCAGAAAGAATTTGTGCAGCCTTATAGCATGTCCCGCCCCCCCCCCTTTAAAACCAGTTTGGAAAACAAGCGTGAGACCTATAGATGAAGTTATTGATTCCACAGTTCAGTTCAGAGCCCCAAAAGAAGTAAAGCTGACCATCTTTAAGGTTTTCATACCATATTATAAAACGGCCAAGGATTTACATCAAGATCACCATCTTGCAAACATGTAAAAAAATTTTTTTTTTCTTCAAGCCCAGGTGATAAGAGTGATAATAAAGGTTGCAACAAGATTTCATTTATTAAAAACAGGAATACAGGAATAACAAAGTTGAACACATAAGCTTCTTTTTAATAAAAATTATACCGTTGGCACAAAATAAACACAACTTGCTTGTACATGGCCCTCTTTTTAATGTTAATGTTTTAATATTATTAATTTTTATTTTTAACTTTCCTTAAAAAAATTCAACAATAAAACCAACAGTTCTATAAAAGGACCCAAAATACTACAATTATTTTAAAAACCTAACCTCTTATTTCCAGTCTAGTCTCCTCCCAATCTGTGCAAAGTCCATTTTCCTGTTACCTGGATGCTATTTATGTCCACTTTTCATCTTCTCTCTAATAGTCCAATCTCTTTTTACTATATCAAACATATATTGACCAGAACCAAGAGCTTCATTTTTCTGACCTCTGAACACCCCTCACATTTCTAAGAAAGATATATTAGGATCATCATAGTATCTTCAGAATGTACTTACAATTTTAAACGTTCAGAGATGAGGTTCATGGTCAGTGGTACAGGAAACTGCCCCAGCCAAACACATTAGATTTCTATAGGAACAAGAAAAAAATAGACAATAAAAAGAAATAAACAATGCTTAGACATTAGACATTTTCCTCATTGTAAATTACATATGTTCAATTTGGTAAGTATTTATTGAGCCCTTTCTACCTGGATATAAAGACAGAAAACTATGATCTGATCCCATATCCCACCCTCACCCCCCACTGGGACTCAAGATGAGAAGAAAGTACAGACATATACCCTGGAACAGTGGGGGTAAAAAGAAAGCAAGATATTGAACTGAATTAACTCAGGCCTCTGGTAACGGAGTAAAACACATTCCTTTAATCTAAAACTGTTTGCTATGGTTAATTCTGATTAATTTATTATTTGCATAGTTTTAGGATACAGACTTGATGGTTGTTTTGTATGTCAGTAGCAGGGAAAAAAAAGCCAGTTTTGTTCTTAGTTTCATCACCCTGGACAAAAATCACTCTTCATTGCCTTTCCTATAATGCTGAATGAACAAACTGTGAAGTGACTGGCAAATATGACAATATCCAGCCTGCCACAACCATTCATTCTCTAGACCACTGTGCCCTTTGTCATCCTGCCTGGATTGGGTTATTGTAGTTTCCCATTGACTTAATCACAAGAAATGGTAGTACCAAGATATGCCCTAAAGGATCTCCTGCACTCCAGACATAATCTTTTCTCATCATGGAAAAGCAATCCAATTTCCTCTTAGTCATATAGATCAATCACCCCTCTTGACACTGCTATTTCTTTCTTAGTCTGTTGGCTTAAGGGGGCATCTGTAGTTGGAAGTTTCTGTCTGGCCAGTAACTTCCAAATATTCATCAGCTGCTTCCCAAATAGTTGACTCAGAGGTTTAATACTATAGTGACTGCTGCATCAGTGGTACAAGCATATTATTAACTAGTTCTTACACTTAAATTAACCCATAATTCTTATTTATGTTTACTCACATGGCTCAGTACCTTTGTTCAATCTAGAGTTCTCATCTTGCTTGCTTCCTTTGTATCTGGCTGGTGACTACTTTGTTCTTCCCACTCAGAATTCTTTTAGTCCAGTTGCCTCACTTATACTACTGGCCAATTAGTATTTTATTAAACAAATACAAATGATAAATCATTTCAGTGTACAACAGCATTATTCTACAGCATTTTCCTTTTTTGTTTTTCTTTTCAAAACCAGAACCCTGAATCTAATCTCTTTTGTTTAGCCCTTTTTCTGACCATTATCCATAAGAACTTGTAACCAATGCTCTAAACAAAGACAAACATCCACAGTCCATTTTTGGGGAATGTGGTCATAGTTCTCTAGACTACTTCCTGCTGATTGGGGGTACTGGTAATCTTATAAGGACCCAAAGAAAATTTAGGATTATGGGCAAGTCCTGAGTGAAGTAGACTTTGGCCCCATGTTAGACTCCAGATATTGTATAAATCCTAATTTGTATTTTAATAAAAATCCTGAGTAAGATATTGGGGAAAAGCTGAAAAATCAGAGACAGAGGAATACACCACAGTCATTTCTCACCTAGCCACCTCCTTAGGCCAAAAGAGTATCCTGTCTCCATGAATTCTCAGACTGAACATTTTAAACCTCACCCAAAAGGGAAGGGCTGAACTCATGTCTCCTCCTGACTTAATATCTCTCTCTATCCAGCCATTTCACTTTCCTGGTTCATAATTCCTAGTGCTAGGATCAAACATGTCTGTGTTTCCCAAGTACTGGAAAGAGATGCATGGGATCACAAGTGCAGGGATTAAAAGTATGTGTCACTACTCCCTGACTTCTATGACTAAATCTGTGACTGGCTCTGTTCTCCGATTTTCAGTCAGACTTTCTTAGATACACAATATATCACCACAGGCATGGTGGCCAGGGAGAAGGCTGAGCTTCCAGCTCAATGGATTATTTGTATCTTCTAACAGGATCACTCCCTACTGTGGAACAAAAACTTCTAGGCTAAAGAAATTAAAGTTGTGGGATCAGGAAGCAAGCATTTTCTAGTGGATCACTTGGGGCAATAGTGAGTGGAACCATTCTATTTTTTACCCCTTGATTCTTGAATCTGGGTGTGGGAGAAACTGTACCATATATTGGATTCAAAGCATATATCACCTTCTGGGGACTCCTGCCCCAGCTTTCCAAGCTGCTGCCACCCAATCGCCAGTGTAATTATTTCTCCAAAAGGTCATTCTATCTTTCTATCAGGCCAGCAGCTTCCTGGTGGTGGGGGACTTGGTAAGACCAGTGGATTGCATGTTTACAGGCCCACAACCACATTTATCTGACTGTGAATGGAGTTCCTTGATCAGTAGCAATACTGTGTGGAATATTATGACGGTAAATAAAGCATCTTGTAGGTTCACAGTTGGTGGTTTGGGGTGAAACATTGCATGAAGAAAAGGCAAATCCATCACCTGAATAGGTATCTACTCCAATGAGGACAAAGTGCTGTTTTTTTTTTTTTTAAACTGAGGAAGTAGTACAATGTAGTCACTCTACCACCAGGTTGTTGGCTGGTCACCCTGGGGAATGATGCCATATCTAGGGTTCAGTGTTGGTTTGTCTCTACTGTTGGCAGATCTGGCACTCAGCAATAGCTGCGGCCAGGTCAACCTTAGTTAGTAGACGTTCATATTGACAAGCTGAAGCATAGTCTCCATATCTTCTACCATGGCCGCTTTGCTCATAGGTCCATTGGGCCATGATAGGAAGGGGAAAGAGGCTGACTGTCCACAGAACAGGTCACCCTATATACTTGGTTATTGAACTCTTCCTCTGTGAAATTCACCTTTTGATGAGCATTTACATGGGAGGCAAATATCTTCACATCCTTTACCCATTTGGTGAGATCTATCCACATACTTCTCCAGATGTCTTTTTCACCAATTTTCCAATCATGCTCTTTCCAAGTCCCTGGCCATCCAGCCAATCATTGAGTAATTACACATTTGTCTATTTTCCCTCCCAGACAAAATGTATGGCCATATGTACTGCTCAAATGCCTGCTACTGTGAGGATTTCCCTTCATTGATATCTTTCAATATTTTAGAAAGGGGCTGTAATGCTACACTGTCTACTTCCAGGTAGTGCCTGCATAACATGCAGAACCATCAGAAGACCAGATCCTAGTTTTCTCTTCCTTAATTAGCCAATCATAGGGTAAACCCCATGAGGCTACCAGTGCATATTTGACAGTAGACAGCATTTTAATAGGAGTAGAAACTATAGACATATGGGCAGCTTCTTCTTCCCCTTCTCCGTATAACTCCATCTTCATATAACCAACTTGTGCCTCCAGGACCTGCTCAGGCCTGATCATGTTCAGTTTCCACTAAGGCCCAACAACACTCCATGAGCTGTCTCTCAAGGGGAGAATGGTTGTCCGCAGATGATGCTAGAGCCTTGCTCTAAAATCCCAAAGATCAATTCTGTGATTCACCTATAGTGGCCTGCCAAAGGCTCCAAACAGCATCCCTGATACTGACACCTTGTGCTAATCACTCTTCTATTGCTGGGAAGAGACAATCTGACCAGTGCAATTCTTACATGAGAAAGCATTTAATTGGAAGCTTTCTTATAGTTTCAGGAGTTTAGTCCATTATCATCAAGGTGGGAAGTGTGGCAGTGTACATGGCAGGCATGGTGCTGGAAAATCAGGAGAGCGGTGCACTCTGGTCTACAGGTAGAGAGATGACAGGGAGTGATTGGGCCTAACATGGGTTTTTGAAACCGCTAAGCCCACCCCTAGTGAAATACTTTCTCTAACAAAGCCACACCTGCTGCAACAAAGCCACACCTTCTAGCCCTTTCAAAAGTTCCACTCTCTGGTAACCAAGCATTCAAATATTTGGGTTTATGGGTCCCACTCTTATTTAAACCATCACACATTTCAGGGACCATTGGGTCTGCTGGATTTTATGGTCCAAGTGACAGAGCAGCCTGGACCTGTTGAAAGCCTTCTCCTTTTTCAAGCCCCACTCAAAGCAAGCAGCTTTCTGAGCCACTTGGTATATGGACTGGAGCTACAAACCTAAGTGGGGAATGTGCTGTTGTAGTATGTTTTTTTTGGTTTGTTTGGGTTTGGAGATTTGTGATTGGCATATGTGTGGTGTTGGCGGTGTGGAGTTTGGTTTGTGTGTTTGTAGTTTTTGTTTTTTAAAAGAAATGAATTATATGTTTATATATTTTAATATTGTTTGGCTTATAAGTATATTATTAATTAGTTTTTTTTTAAATTAATTTATTTTTATGAATTTATTTATTATGTGGCTTGTAGCTCGTGGCTTATTTGAATTTTTATATGTTTTTTTTTGGGGGGACAGATGGCGACTAGTAAATTTTATTTTTTTTTTAATTTGGTTGTTTTTGATTTTTTATTTATTTTTATGGTGTTTTATATAGGTTAAAATAGTTTTTTATTTATAGTATATAGAGAATATTTTTATTATATTTTTTTTTGTTTAATTAAAAAGGAAGGTTTTAATTTTTATATAGTAAAATTATAAATAATAGAATAGTTTTTAAGTAAGAATTATAGTTATAATATTTAGTTTATTTGTATTTTAAAATTAAAGAGAATATTTTATTATTTATTTTATTATTGTGAGTTTAAAGTTTTATATTTAATATATTTTTTAAATTAAAAAGA